>PVKA01016080.1:0-48660 GCA_004027165.1 Ctenomys sociabilis | reverse complement strand
AACAAACACATTTCTTTTTTGCTCCAGGAGACATATTTTTTCCATCTTGTGCCTCATATTTCCAGTTTCTCTGGCTGTTGTGTATACATTTACAATGGAAACTCATAAGAGATCCATTTTATGGGCATTTATGATGTCAAATACAAAAAATTATCAGCAAAAATCTCATTTATAGATTTGAGATGGAAAGAACATGTAAAACTAACCTAGTTATATCTGTATTCTTTGAGCCATAACTTATGGCAAATAATATTTAGCAGTTTAGTTAGAATACATCTTTAACAAATGTGTTTTTACTCTCTTAGTGATAAAATTATAGAACAAATTTATAGCATAGCAATGATAATCTGAATATATTTAATACAAAAATAAACATGACAACGAATTGACTATAATCTTTAAACATGAAAGGGTTGAACATTAGGCTAAAAGTCTACCCTCACCTATGTTCTATAAAATATTGGTAACAAACCACGGTGTTGAGAGTAAGGAGATGAGGGATGGCATGGCTCATGGAAAGAAGAGAAAGCTGAGTGTGTGACTTCAACTATGGCAGCAGGATTGTGTTTCCCTTGTCTCAAGAATGACCATAATCCTGCTACACTATCTCTTATAATGCTTATTTGATTTAGCTGCAACATGTTACCTTCCACACCTGTGTAATTTCTTCCTATTTCATTACAGTTTCTTATTTAGATAGAATGTTGACTCTTCTTTCTTTGTTTAAACATGATGCTCTGTAGGGACTCTAGGAACTCACTATCCAATTTTTTTTCCTGGTATAAAATTTGGAAACTAACATTTTGTACAATGAGTTCAATGCTCATAATTCAATACATATAGTCCTGTTGTTGACATAGAAATTCAACGTGTTTCCATGAAGTTTCAGTTTCTGAAGTGATTGATATTTCATAATGGAGGTATTTCATAAGGCATTTACATTATTTCTTTTCAATCACTGTGACAACCAAAAAAGCATAAAGCCTCCACACAACTAACCCTGTGACAGGGCAATAAAAAATGTTTAAAGCAAAAAATTTGTTTCCCAAGTTATTCCAATGTTTAGTAACAATTTGCTATTATTCATGTTTTTTTAATGTGCTTCTTGAATTAGATACAAATTTTAGTAGGGAAATAATCAAACATTTCTATAAATGAATTACAAACAACTGGGTTTTAGAATACTAAAAGGAATTTTAAAACCTTCAATTCAGCAAAGTTACTATTTTCCCCTCATGGAAAGAATGGAAAAATAAAAGCGCAGACACTCGTGTGTTGGAGCCCAGGGTCCTCATGCGCCCAGAGTCATGTTCCTCAGCAGCCACTGTTGGGATCTGCTCCCACTGCAGTCCTGCATGGTGGGCACCATTTTGTCTTCCTCAGAGGGTTCGTCGAGGCACTGGTTACTGTTCACATGCTTCAAGGTGAGTCTCTGTAAGAGATACCAAATAATCAGTGCAACCTACTTCATCTTTAAGTTTACTAGCAATGAGAACAAATCTTCCTTTTCTTTTGTCTTTTTTGAGACAGGGTCTCACTATGCAGTTCAGGCAGGCCTTAAGTTCACTTTGTAGCTCAGGCTGGTCTCAAACTCACAACAATCCTCCTGTCGCAGCCTCTTCAGTGCTGGGATTACAGGCATGCGCCACCACGCCTGGCTTCTTCTTTTTTTTTTTTTTTCAAATCTTCCTTTTAAGAATATCTTTCATGAAAATTATGATTTTTAGTGTATTAAATCTGTGTTATGTGTTGAAAAATACTCTACATAGGTGCGTGAATTAATACTGTCTTGATGTCATCATTGTCTAAAACACCTTTATTTGCAGATGGCTAAAGAAATTGGCCAACATTTATCATGTGATGCCAAGAACTAAGGCTCTTTTGCAAAAGCTCATTTGTATCTTTGAGTTCAGTTCAGGGCTACAAATATTAATAAGCCTTTGCAAAAGCCTAGTTTTCTTGGCCATGTGTTACTCAGTAACCATTCGGTAAACATGCAAATTAATGTCACAGCTGTGACCCAAATGAACAAAACTGCTAGAAATGCTTCCATTTCAAAATACTAAACAAATCATAGTATCTCAGAAACTCATTGTAGAAGAATGATTATTATAGTAACAAACTATTTTAGTTTATAATATTGCACATTTTGGTCTGCTCACTTACACATCATAAAATATATAAGTATAAACAAAAGTATGATTCTAATGTATTTCTGAATTTTACATTTTAATTATATTTTCTTCATAATATAAATAGTTGTATTATGCTAACTACTTATTAGATATATACTCTTTGGAGGCCCCATTTACATTGTAAATAACATTTTTGGCCTCCCAGATAAGCATTATAAACCCTTGTTTTCTATGTATTCATTTTTTTTTATCATCCTGCTCAGTTTCCTGGGCAATGCCTACAGCTATGCAATAGGAAAATTCCCCAAGCAGAAGAAGGTGTTTCAATATATGGAAGGTGATTTGCTAGTGTACCTTGAAAATAGAGCCCCAGACAATTTTTGTTGCAAATTATCAAATTTTAAGGTAATCAGAATTTTTTCTTCTTCTTATTTTCTGTTTTGGTTCTTGAGAGTACACTGAAAACTGCTAGAAAGCAAATGCTTAGGGCAGTTGATATAAATGATAGAGAAACACCACTTGGACAACTGAAATTTGTTTAGATTAATATCTAAACAAAAACCCTTGGACTACACTGTTGTGAGAGAAGAAGGAAGGGAGAGGAGTGTGTGTGGTGAGGTTGCTAATAAACAACAAACAGGAAATTAAAAGAGCCACACTGTTAGAAGTTAAGGATATTTCAAGATTGAGGCTGTCGTGGCTGCTTTTTAATACATGGAATGAAGCCATTTATACTAAAAAATGACGTTCTTTCTTAGAAATTATAAAAAGTAAACAAGAACATGTGTGATCTCTTACTTATGATACTAGAAATTCATTACCAGCCAGCTTGAAAAACAAAAATGGTATTAGAAACAATTTATATTTTTAATAAAGCATTCTAGTTAATAGCAATGAAAACGTTTTCATTTCTATTACCTAACTGAAGTCTTTAAATATATTAAATATAGTCTGTGAAATTCATATTACTTGTTAAGTGAAAATATGTATCATTTGTAATTTTTTGTTTTAATTCTAACTTGTACTCTCCTTTAAAAACAATTTAAAAATTTAAAAAACATACAAAATTTTACACTAAAAGGAACTTACCATGACAAGCACTCAGAGTCTTTGAGATGTGCGGCTTTTACCTAGGTCTCGCACGCATGCTGTTGCCCTTTGAGCCACCGTGGAGAGCACCGGCAGTGCTTTTTCTGATCTGACCACAACTCATAGTCCTTGGATGTGCTGGTCTATTTTCAGTTACCTCACGTTAGAATTTAAAAACTACTTTGAGATTCTTTTCTTTCCTTTTTCTTTCCTCTTTATTCTTTTTTGTCATTTGACACAGTCTCTCTATATAGTTCAGACTGGCTGTGAATTCACGATGTAGCCCAATCTATGCTCAGCCTTGAGGTGATCCTTTTGCCTCAGCTTCCTAAGTGTTGGGATTATAGGCATGCATCTCCATGTTTGACGAAGTTACTTTTCTTTAAGGATCATATTGAATAAGTGTTGCTAATGCTACAAAAATGGTAATGTGTAGCTCTGAACGAAAAGAACCTCTTTTACATTTTATTTTAAATATTTTTGGGAAAGGGCCTCCCTCTGTAGCTTGGACTCATAGAGATCCTACGATCTTCAGCTCCCAGCACTGGGATTACAGGTGTGCACTACCATGCCCAGACCCTTTTCTACATTTTTTATGGGAATGTAAACTATTGCAACCACAATGCAAATCAGTAAAAAACTAAAAATAGAAAAGTCCATTCACCCAGCTATTTTCCCTTCTAGGTATCTTTACAAAACAGCTAAATATACTATATAACAATGATGCATTCATACCCATGTGACAGCAGCCCAACTGATATTAGCTAAGTCATGGAGGTGACCTATATGTCCATCACCAGAAAAACAAACAAGAAAATGGGGCCTGTACATATAACAAGTACTACTCCGTCATAAGATGGGTAACATTTCAGTCATTTGTGGGAAAATGGATGTACCTTGAAACTATAATGTTAGATAAAATAAATCACTCACGGGATTAAGTATCACATAGTTTCTATGTGAGAGACTCGGAATATAAACAGACCAAAATAATATATAGATAAGGAAATACAGAGATAGAGTTTTTGCGAAATGGAAGAACAAGAGATGGAGTAGAAATGGGGGATGAAAAATTTAAAATGTTATGTACATACCAACTCCCATTGAGGGTAATCATTATGCCCTGCAAACATGCACCAACAAAAATACTTTTAAAGTATTAGTAAGCATTGTTTTTCTTTAAAAATATGTATGCATTTTACCTGCAGGAAAGACTAATAAAATCAACCAAAAAATTTCCTTCTTGATGTAGTACAATGGAAAACCAAGGCATGCTAAGCACAAGTACACCTAAGTGAATTCTCTCCTGCATTTTTCTAGTTGAAAAACACCAGAGCAAGCCACCACAACATTTTGAGGAATCGGTTTCTTCCTTAGAAGAACCTGAGTTATGTACTAAAACTGCTTACAAATACGTTTTCTCCTTCTGTTTAACAAATTTGACCTTGAGATAATTAAATCTGATCCCTGGACAGCTAAATAAAGATAAAAGTGTTAACATTGTTGCTAGGCAATATGGTTTATGGTAAAAATGACCTCTGATTGACGAACTGCATTTCATCTGAAAAACAGCATGTGAATAGCTGATAGGGAGCCAGATTTGGGGGCACTTCTCTCAGTGCAAAAACGATTTTGCACATCTCATTAGGCTCCCAAGAGCTACGCCTACAGAGTTGTTATCAGTGGTATCATCCTCTGTGAGGAGAAGGCTATTAAGCCCGAATGATTTCTGCATCTGCCTGGTGTGGCTGTCGTAACTTTGCACCAGGCTGCATCTGTGGAGAAGCCGGTTCCAGAAGGCTGGACCACTGCTATGAGAGATGCCACAAGTTATCCTTCTAAGAGAAGAAATCACCATCTTTGCCCTAGAACTCTCTAAGCAGATTTGTGAAACTAAATGTTTATTTAATCTTAAATTCCCTTTTGGGGCGCTGTAAACACTAAAATGTATAGCGTTTTACTCTAAAATAATATATATAAATTGCTTGGGATGCAGTTCTTTTCGTGTACAAGTTCTGGACTACTTTAACTTTATTTATTTTGTATTAATTTTATTGAGAAACAAATAGCAATGGGACAGTTTCAAAAGTGATTAACAGAACGGATTCAATAATTAATACATTGTATATTGTTGTCTTTGTAAGGGTTATTCATAGTAAAAGATGCAGACATGATATCCTATCCAAACACTATTACAAATCTTTCTTCTCATTGAACTAAGAAAAAGTAGCTGTATATCTACCCTAACTATTTTGTATATACAGATACAGAATGGTTCTTCATTTGTATCCCCCCTTTTTGTGGACCACTTACATGTCACATGCAGAATGCCCTTATCTCAAATGTAGCTTTATTGTACATAATTCTTCTCTTCCCCTCTGCTCCCCATACTCCCATTCCCACCTGTGCACAACACTCTAAGCTCAGCTATGTCCTGCATTAATCACCCTTAGCTCATTCGTGCAAACCAGAAAACATCCCTAACCTCCCGCACCTCCCACATGCTCACATATGGCAGTAAGATACCAGACAATGAATACTCATTTACTTACTGGACAGTAAATCCTTCAAAGCCAACAACAGAACACAGGCTTGTTTGCAAGAATTCTACACCACCTTGTTGATCTTAACTGAATAAAGATTCATTGCATTGCTTGCCAAAAAGGTAATCACAAATCGTACAAATGAGATAAAAGTTTTATTGTTTCACTGAAAAGTTTTTATTGCTGCATCACTTTACCAAGCACAAAGAAATACTTAAAAATAATTTTCTGCATAGCAGTATTAAAAATTACAATTTACTTAGCCTTTCATAATTTTTTTTAGCATTTCAAATTAAAATATTCCAAGATTTATGAAGGTGATGGTATATCTACACATAGCCAAAATTTCTAAATAAAAATTACAAAATCGATTTATTTCAAAAATAACTTATTTCTATTTTTTCCAGCTTTAGTGAAGAATCTGTTGTCCTTCAGACATGGCTCTCATACTAAAAAAGCAATTATTTCACAAGATATTCCATCCTATGTTTCTGTAAAGATATACTTGATATAAAAAAACTGAAAATGCACATTGATTTAAGATAGATTAATGATTACTAACACAAACCATCCAAATTTATGCACAGCTGAAAAGTAAAAGACAGAAAAGTAACTCCTGTGAAAAATCACACATGAACTGTTTTTCTTAAGCTTTCAGATGTCAGTAATCAAACATAATCAAAGCACTAAAATAAATTTAACAAATTCCGTAACACACACTTCTAAAATTATTAGAGAATATAACCGGTAGTATTTCCAAAAATATTTCTAAATACTTCTGTGCTGGTGTAGTTTCTTAGCCTCCATTTTTGCAAAGCACTATCATTACAGGTTTCCACAGTGGGGTGTTGGGAGCCATCAGCTACTTTGTTTACTGAAAGACAGGACTGGGTGTGTATGTGAAGAATGGTGTGGGTCTGTTTAACAAAAGAAAAAAAGCATAATGACAAAATGAAGTACAAAGGCAGTAATAAATCAATCATCCAAGGCAACATACAATTTGTACTGGATAAGGAGAGGAGAAATGTGTCACAATAATTGTGTCCATGGAGCTGTAGGCTGTGTGCTTTCAGAATCCTTTCAGACACCTGCACTCAGTAGGAGCAAATGCAGGTGAGACAAGACTGGGAAGAAGGCTTGGGTATCAAATGATAAGACATCTTGGGCAAAAAAGTATTTTGGATAGAAGAGATTGTTTTCTCTTCTAGAAATAAATGGTGCTTTTAGTACCAAATGAGTTCTTTTATGAGTGCATTCAGATAATCAATCAGCGCAGCGTTTTCTGTTACAGTCTTTGGCTTCCTCCTCAGTTTGCCTTAATTGTGAATGGACAGCAGGAAAAACCCTGCAGTCACCTGGGCTGGAAGGCTGTGCTTTGGTTTGCACTGCATGGCATTCCACTGCTCCTGCTGCGCTTTCTGCGGGGCTTCTTGGCAATCCTAACGGTGCCACATATGTACTGACACATCCGCTGGATGTGAGTGGCAAAGCCGATGCAAGGAGAAAAAGCATAAACTCCAGCGGGGCTCTTAACTTAAAACATTTTTTTCTAAATATAATTAAGTATTTTATTTATTTCTTTCCTTCTCGCTTTCCATCATTTCTTCTCTAAGGAGCAGAAGCTCCAGAAAGGCCACCAAGCACAGCTGGCAACATCAGAAAGCCCCAGGCCTGCTGTGGGAGATGCTGAATGTATTTGCTGATTTGAAACAGTGAAAGTCAGCACAGAAAATAAACACTGCAAAAATCATGTTTATCTCTTGGAAGCTGAATGGACCCAATCATTGGATTTACCTTTCAAAGGTTGTATAGTAAAATAGTAAAGGAATGATTTATGAAGATAGGAAAGATAGTATAATATTTTATATGATTTGTAAAATGATTCTGTTAGTAGATAGTGATTGGTTAAGAAGATTGTTTTTTTAAAACCATATTTAAATTTCCTATCAATATTGTTTGAAATTTTAGGCTAGATTATTCTCAACCTTCAGTGATTTTCTTCTTCTTTTTTTTTTTTTAGTCCTGAACCCTGTGGTTCAGGACTTGAAATGACTGTGTAGCCCAGGCTGACCTTGAACTCCTGGCGATCCTTCTGCCTCAGCCTCCCAAGTAACGGGGCTACAGGCATGCACCACCATGCCCTGCTAGTGATTATTCTTCTTGCAGTGAACTATTGTTTTAAAATTTAAAAAATCTTTATTTATCCATTTGGTGCAGGGTCTTGCTACACAGATCAAACTCATAGTAATCCTCCTGTCTCAGTCTCCCCAGCGCTGGGATTATAGGTGTGTGCCTCCATGCACAGTTTTGGTGGCCTGCACAGCTCAAGGCCAGCACAGCATGCAGTGCCAGGGATTGAATTCAGGTCCTTGTGCTTGTTAGGCAGTGCTTAGACCCTCAACCCATCTCCCCAACCCTTTGCAATGAACTTTTATTGGTAAATGGCATGTTTGTGTCAGAGATGCTAGGATTAGAATTGTGAATTCTATTTTTCATTAAAAAGAAAAATGAATTATAAAGTGTTTTAATGCCATAAATACAAAAAAATCATTTATCTCAGAGGTTCAGAGAGGGGCATGAATGAAATATAAATATTTCAGAAAAAAGAAATTATAGTATTTTCCCCCCAAAAAATAATAGGATTTCCATTCCACATACTCTGAAAAAGGAAACAGTTTGAAAAAAGATAGAACTTTCAATGTCATTGAGATTTTAAAATTTATTTTTCATTTAATAAAATCCACATAATTAGAATCTCTTTTGGTTGAAATAAAAATGTCATTTTTTTGAGGGCTGGTGAGATAGCTTAGCAATCTAAAGAACCTGTTTGGACAAACTTAGGCAGGTTCAGGGACCAGGGTTCAATCCCCAGGCCTGCCTTCCATGCTTGGAGGCTGAAAACAGAAAAATCACTATGAGTGTGATATGTTTAGTGAGACCCTGTAGACCCGGTACTAAATACATAAAAAGGGGGGTGCTGGGATGTAGCTTTGTGTAAAAAGCCTTGGGTTCATTCTCCAGAATATTATTATAATATATGTATATTTATGTCTGTTTTGATGGATATGTCAAAGTACTTTTCATTTCCATATTTAAGAATTAAGAATTTATCTGTTTAAGAATTTGCGTGCTTTCCTTTTATATTGCGTATACTTTTTTGTATTTAAACATCAGTTCCTCTGTTTCTCTTTTACTCCCTATCATTTTCTTCACACAGGATCTTGCTATGCAGTCTGGGCAGAATTCAAACTCACAGTGATCCACCTCCCTCAGCCTCTCAAATGCTGGGATTACAGGTGTACCACATCTGGCCGTCAGTTCTTTTTCACATTTGTTAGTAATGCCTTATTAAGAGGCTGTCACATCAACTCAATATTCAAGGCAATTACCAGACAGGCTGACACGCAGTTTATTGTCAAGTATTTTCTTACAGGCTTATTTAAAATGTGGACCAGAAAATAGAATCATATGAAACTTAACTTAGTTTTGATTTTTGTTTATAATATAGAATCACTTAATTATTATATGAAATGTATTTTCATTCCTGGACACACATAATGTTAAACACATTAAGAAAAATTAATGATTCCTCTCTTTATACATATTTATGTGGGTTTTTGTCTAAGACAAAATATTTTATGAAGTGTCTGTAAATCTCCCCTTCAAAAGATATAATTCTTACAAAAGCCAAGGTGAGTAAAGCTACGAAAAAAAATCTGGTGATAAAATAAGAATTATAACATTATAAAACTAGGACACACCTTTCATTAAAAGACACGAAGAAAATAATTGATGGATTTAATGGGAAAATACATCTGACCAGATATCTTATGCACATCAGTACAGAATAAGGATCAACTCATACTATTATAGATAATTAACTCACATACATAATAGGTTTCTCTTTTGATGAAGTACAGAATGCCAAGTTGAAAAAATTAATGTAATATTTTATTCAAATTTATATGGGCACTTAACAATGTAGTCTGTGAAGTCAGTAAGAATACTCTGAAAACCAAATAAAAATATTTCACAAAACTACAGCTAAAAATACAGTGCTATTATACTGAAATTTCTATTTGATAATTGGTTCTAATGAGAAATCACAGCTATGCATCAAGGGGAATATAGAAAGGTAACATCTATCCAATGTACCTTCCCTTCAAAAGGTAAACTGAGGCACTGCATACATTAGGAACTACTCACAGACAAGGATAGAGGACATTTACAGATCACTTACCTTGAAATTATATTCCCATTTACCTGCTTTCTGATAAAGGTAAAGAAAAGAGGGGGAATTAAGTAACACCTCTAAGTGTCTGATTTTATTTTCAGAACAGGGGACTGAACTCAGGCCCCTACACTTGCCAGGGAAGCGCTTCTTCCACTGAACCATCTCCCCGGCCCCTGCCTGTCATTTCTGTAAACATCAATTCAATATATCTCAACTGATAAAATTTCCTTACATTGTGCCTTTGGGAAACATTTCATATGGAAGGATGTGAAATTCATACTTGTATTTTCTCTGTCAACTTTCTCAGTCACATAAAAAAAGATTTATTTTTAGTATTATATTTTGCTTCTTTTTTTCTTTGTTACATAGTGTTTGTTGAACGTAAGTATTGTGATCTAAATTAGATTCTCATACTGTATGTAGCTGCTTATATGTTCAAAAAGAAATGTGATTAAATGCACATATTTTAAGCAAATGTAAATTTCAGAAATATAGGAATGCAATTGTGATATTCAAGCAGCATACAAGATAAACCAATAAAATGAAATAAATGATGGACTTTGATAAAACCAATATAACATTATTCAGTGAAATGTAATTCATCTTTTTTTTTTTCAATTTTGTTTTTAACTCTATGGCAAAAAGCATTTCATGACACTTTAGTGCTTGAGCAATTTATGCAAGAGATTGGAGATTATACAGGTAGCATACAATTTTGCTAACTTCTAAATCAAACAGGTTACATCAACTAGAAAGTGACAGCAAATCTGGGCATGGTGGCACACAACCGTTATAGAGCACTCAGGGAGACTAGGGTAAAAGGACTACAAGTTCAAGCCCAGCCTGGGCAACTCAGTGATTGTAGGACTCTGTTTCGAACAAAAGTATTGAGATACAGTGCAGTGCTAGGTTTAATCATCAGTTCCACAAAAATGTAAAAGCAAATTAAATTCTAGTTATGTTATTAAGGCCATATTTAGTCAGGAATATGAGAAACCTTATGTATCAGATCAAAGTTAACCGAAGTTATCCATTTATTGTCCATATTCATCCAAAATAAGAGGCAATTAGGTATTAATTACACATAAAGATATGTATACGAAATCTGTAAACATTTAGTTCATAGTCTCACAGTGGTTTTACACTTGTCTACCTAAATGGGCCATATTTAACATGTAATATCTTTCCTTTTCTTTTGTACAGAATCTACAGGGTCTCACTGTGAGATCAGACTCGTAGTGATCCACCTGTGTTCAGCCACCCAAGTGCTGGGATTATAGGCTCACACCACCACACCCAGTTTCAATTGCTGTCCAAGCGTGTCCTGGGTTAGGGCCAGCATGGAAGGCCCAGGGATCGAACCCTGGCCGCTGCATCTGCCTAAGCAGGCAATTTAATCTGCTGAGTTATTTGGCTGGCCCTTTTCTTGTTATTTAAAAGAGAATTTTTTGTGGCTATAAATTGGTACAGGGCATAATTTTAGTTGTTAATTAGTTTATTTATATATAATATTTCACATTTAGCTTATTAGAACATCTCTTTTGAAAGCATCTAGTTATTTGTGGTGCTTGAATTACCTTAAAAAGGTAAAACAGGCTAGTAGAAGAATGGGTGAGTTTAGTGCCAGCAATCTGGGTGCGCAAACTTAGGTAAAAGCTTTATTCTGTGTTCCAGTTTACCAATATGAAAAACAAGGGGTTAATAATATCTCTCATGTGAGATTCTGTTCAGAGTTGCAGGAGAAAATAGATAAAATTACAGCACTCAATTAACTGTTTTTCCTTTCTCTTCCCTCTCAGCTAAGAAATAAACAGAGCTAAGAAATAAACAGACCAAAGCAGTTGGACAAAGTTTATCTTTTGAAGTTTCATCTCACTCTTTCCATTTTTCTCTGGACATTCCAACAATTCTGCTCCTACTTAACAATTCTGCTCCTACTTATGACTTTCTTTTTTAAGATTGGAAGAACTATGGGAGATAAGGTGATGTGCTACTTCAGCTGCTCACACGGTGAGACTCACAATTGCAGTGATAACTAGCTTTCGCTGAGAACTTTATTAGGACCTAAGCTTTGATGCTAGAATGCTAATCTTTGAGCTTTAGAATTCTCCTGGTAAAGGGTAAAGAAGGGAACTTTGAGCTACATATCTACAGTGTAATTCTGTGAAGTCCATCCTTTTTTATTCTGCCTTAAAACTGCACTACCTCTGATGTTTCTCAAAGAATAATTTTGCCCTTGCTGTCAAGTGATACAGAACTGAGTGACAGAAGCAGTGAGTAGCACTCATCTACTCTGAGCTGTTGGTATCTGAGATGAAAATGCTACTGAGCATGAATCTCACATCTCAGTGCCGCCACCTCCCATGCTTTCTCTCTTCCCTGCTCATATGCCACAGTGCATTCATGGTTTTTCTGAAGCTTGCAATGTTTTCCATCACTACACAAAAACCATGAAAGATACGTAGATGTTTGGTCACTGTATGCACCAGTGTTTTGTTTTTGGCTCTTTCAGACAAGATCTTGCTATGTGGTTCAGGCTGTCCTTGAATTCACTATGCAGTTTATGCTGGCCTCAAACTTGAAGTAATCCTCTTGCCTCACCTTCCTCAGTGCGTGCTGGGATTGTAGGCATGTGCCACCACATCTGGCTACTATATACACCACATTTTAGTGCAGTTAGTTTTTTAATGTCCTAGTGAATTTTTAAAAATAAAAACTTGGATTTACTGAGTGCAGTATAATGTCTTAACTTCTACTTTTCTAAGAAGTGCCTGGAAGATTCTAGTAATCCTAAAATCAAACCTTTGAACAGTCCTATGGACCAAAATAACTAATACTTAAATATAAACAAATCATAAAAAGTAGTTATTAAAATTCCATTTCATTGTAAATGTACTTTCTTTTCAATGACTACATAAATAATTTTTAAAGGTGAAATTTCCACAAAGAGCTACATTTTTCCAATATTGACTCCATTGCATGTAATTAACATCATCATTTTAAAAGCTACAAGTTTCAAAATTTGGCAAACTGATATCATTACACTATTTGAACAATGCAATTTCGTTTTGCAAATAGATATATAAGATTAAGTTCTGGTACATACTTAGTAAATGATCAGATTACTTATGTAAAATACAATTTCTCAATATTAAGCTTTTTGTGTAGTCCAAAAGCAAAATTAACATGGTTCAAAATGTTGCACTGCTTTGAAATGTTGCAATAGATAACTACTAATTCTCCAAAAGAGCATGTTTATAAAGTTGATTTCTTTCTCATATCATAAGCTATAGTTTTTTACCTTTTCTTTCAAAATTGTTTAGCATTCACTAATCTTGATATTGATAGAATACACAAACAAAGATGTACATTTATTTACAGAAATTATTTTAGAAGTGAAGGAATTTGACTAAGGAAGCCATTTTCACATAGGAGCTATGGAAAAGTTTGAAGATTGAAAGTGGTCTGCTGAAAAATCAGCACAACCATATTTTATAAAAATATGTAATCATTCTCTTTTTGAATAAATATAGGTTAAATTTACTTGTTTTAAGCAAGTGTTGGAATCCTGAAAGAGATGCAACAGTAACATCAGGAAGCTTTATTCAAAAATAAATGCTATTTGGAGAATTTCTGTTTTATCTGCACACTTCTCTTTGCGTTTCTTTGTAGAACAATGAGAGCACTGATGAAGGGTCTAGATGTATCAGATTGTGTTTAGTAGCAGAAAGGCCTTCTGAAGCATTAACAGAAAGAATGGAAGTAGCAGGTAAAGAAAAAGGTACCTAAAAGGGTTATGCATTGAGAAGACACAGGAACAGAGTACTGTGGTGCAACAGAGGTAGTATTCCAAGTGATTTTCCTTAATTATGTCTGAAAGATGTTACTATGAACAGTCTGATACCATCATATAAATTTTAGATTATGAATTAACACTTTTAGGTTGTGAATTAACCCTACATAATCAGTCCATTGAATCATACAAAAATTCAGTAAATTTTTCTGCTACTTAATTTAAGAAAATATAGCCATGCAAATTGACATTCAAAAAAAGTCTTTATAAAAGAAGACCTTCAAAAACACACAAACAAAAATTGTGAAGAGCTTGTATAAACAATAGCCAAAATGTGAAGTTGGTTTTAAAAATGTTCCCTTTTCAGCATGAAGCTGCATCATGAAGCATCCGTGAAGTCTGTTTACTGTACTATTTATCTTGTAAAAGCTCTTTTCTTAAATACATTTGCTAAGCAAAGAGAACTAAAAAGCTCTTCCTGAGATTGTTTCTCTATGTAGAGAAAACATTTCCTGTTTATTAGCTCCATCTGATGGCTGAACTTGTTTTTACACACTGCCTGGCTATAATTTCCCACCAATAACGTTTTTTGGTTCCCTCATCTCTGTCTGAAAAGGCTACTGTATTGGTAAGTGATGCTTAGCTAATACTATGCTTCGTTAGTTTATTAAATTCTATGCGGTATTTACTATGGCAAAGAGTAAAAAACTCTGTGCAAGACTTTTCATAACAGTAAACCTTGTTAATCTTGTCAGATTTTAAATTTTAAATTGAGAACTACAAGTATCAGAGTTCGAATTAGAATGTGAAAATACAACTACATTATTAATATTGTCCTGCATGTACATCCTCATACCTGCCACTCAAATAATTTCAGCTTGCCCTTGTCTAACTGCATTGGCCCACACATGGGGATTGCAACTATTAAGCACATAACAATGACTATTCTTATTCTGTAATAAAGAGCCAATTAAGTGAAATCCTACTTAAATGATTTGACATTCTACTATTATTAGAGATGAGCATGCATACTTTTTTTTTTATGAATTTAGGACAGGTGCACAGGGTCTATAGGGTCTCACTACGTAGATCGGACTCCTAGTGATTCTCCTGTTTTCAGCCTCCCAAGTGCTGGAATTACAGATGTGCCACCACACTCAGTCTCAGTCCCTGCCCTAGCACGCCCTGCAGGCAAGGCTGGTGTGGCCCGCAGGGACCGAGCCCTGGCTGCTGTGCTCTGCCTAAGTAGGCGGTTTAGTCCACTGAGCTATCTGACCACCCCAAACCTGCATTCTTAAAATACAATTTTGCCAATAAGAAAAAAAAATAGGTTGGAATCTAGCTCTGAAATATAAAATTAAGTTTAATGATTAAATAATGAGAAAGTTTAGGAAATACTATACCTCAGCATCGTACTCCCACAGCTGGTTTCCTCTCATGTGGTGACATTTTAACATGATTACAGGTCCATTGAGTCTGGACACATCCAAGCACAAGTCATCAGTTCTGATTTCTTTGTCAGCCGTATAAGAAAACACCTGAAAATATAATACTCAGCTAATAAAACAGGATCACCTTTACAAGAGTCACAGTGCAACAGATCTGTCTGTAAAAGGCTCCAGACAGGAAAAACATGTGGCCTCAGACGACATCTGTTGTGAACTAGAAAAAGGTAGCTCAAGTCTCTGAGGCTTCTTCCTGAATTGTAAAACTCTACTTTACAGAATTTTGGTGAAATCACTCTTTAACAAACTAAATTGCTAAATGCTTGTTACCTGCTGGTACTTTATTTTGTGCATTATACTTGTCTTATAAAACTAAAATCAAATTAAGTAAAATGAAGTTTGTAAATTTCATGGAGCTCAATAAAAGGAAGTGCTTGTTCCTACAACCTCAGGACAAAGTCCTCACCTCCAGAGTTGATTATTTTTATCAAGTTTAAAGCTTTTAATAAATTACATACACCATGTAATATTTGTGCGATCTTGTCGTGGGCTCTGAAGACTGTAGAATTACCTTCTCCAGAGAGCTCATTAATGATATACTCTTGTAATTATCTTTCTTAAATGGTTCTGGTTAAGGCTACTACAACATTTCTCAAAATATCCAGGAAATGTCAAGGTATATTATGAACTCACTGTTAGAGAACTCAAATTCAAACTGTAGTTTTTAAAATTGTGCTTAATGTGAATGACTTCTGTGTTACATTTGTTGTTAACATTTCATGAGGATTACTACCAAAATAATTATGAAATTTGTTCTCTCCTTTTAGCTATTACAAATGTGGTTCCACATCTGGTGAGCTTTTCCCATTTTCTTCCTTGTAGTGTCAGAGTGGGTATAATGAGAAAGATCATTTCAGCATTAAAGTAGTCTGAGGAAATATGAGTAAATAAGCTCTCCGAATAACTTAAAAACTCTGGCTGGCTTTCTAGTCTACAAGGTGAAGAAGTGGGTCCTGAGAGCTCTGCTTCTGTAAAGTGCTCCTCAGGGTTTCTCTGGAATCCCCAAGTAGTGACAGAACATTCCAAAGTCAGTGCTGCAACCAAGAGCTCTTTTAAGCCCACCTCCAAAAAGATATTTTCAATGGTTATACATCAAGCTGAACAATACACACTTTTGGGAAATGTGAATATTTATTTAATTGGATTATATAAAATATAGACGTAATGAATGTAGTTCAAAATAACTTTTCTTATCTTTATTACTTTTCCATGTTCATACTTTTAAGGAAAAACAGGTAAACAATGAAAAAAAAATCAAAGATAAGTGATTTATCCTAGTTAAACTCTTTCTTTTTTCAAAAGCACAATTTTAATCTTTTTAATAACTGAATATAGTAATGAATCTTAACCTGAGGAAAACAAAGTTTTATTTTATTTTATGTGTTTATTTATTTTGGCAGAACCGGGGATTGAATTCAGGCCCTTGCACTTTCCAGGGAAGCATTTATTCCACTGAGACATCTCCCCTGCCCCCTGAAACAAAGTTTTAGAGAACTGTATCTTGCTAATATATGTTATTAATTGAATCCAGACTTCCATATAGAAATTTTTTTTTTACTTGATTAGAAATGCCAGTGTTGGGGCTGGGGAGATGGCTCAGTAGAATAAGCACTTGCCAGGCAAGCCCAAGTGCCTGAAATCAATCCCTGGCTTTGGGGGAAAAAAGAAAAGAAAGGAATGCCAATGTTAAAGGAGAAAGCATAGCATCTTCATCCAGCTCTCGTTATACTGCTGCAAAGGGCAAGCGTTTTTTTTCTATATAGTACAACAATTTGGAAATGGTGCTTCTTGAAAGTCCTAACAGAGTGTAGCATATTCTCTGTTATTCAAGTTATAATATTGATCTTTTGTAAAGAGTAAGGTATCATAAGTGATTTACACTCAAAATACATATATTTGAATATATATATATATATATATATATATATATATATATATATATATATAATCTTTCTTTGGCCTTTGTATTAGAAAAATAATTATTGACATGCTTTGTTCACAAGTAAATTTTTCATCAGAAAAGAAATTTGTAGGTGATGCTTCATTATTTTCTGGCATTAATGTAAAATTATGATTAATTTATGCTGTACCTGAAATGTTATTAACATACTGGGTGTTTTCTAAGATTTTTTTCTTTTTCATAATAATAAGGCAGTGCCATATTAGTACATCCATGCCACTTTTTATTTGATCTAAAAATTATTAGATTTGATCATAATTATTGATCCTTTATACTTTTATTTATTGCTTGTGCTTTTTAGAAATATATGTTCCCTACTGTTGAAAGTACATGAACCTTAGTGTCAGAATACATAAATAACATTCACACATGCTTGCAAGAGATCCTGGCACACACACAATATTCAATGACTGGTATTGAGTATTATCCAAGTCTTGAAACTAATACCCTGTTGTGGGCTTGTATGTGGACTCCCGTTTTCATGATACATCCAGTTCCTGGCTGTAGGATAGAAGCCAGTAGGATATGTTTTTTGTCCGTCTGTGTCAAACTTTAGTCCATGTCCACATAGCTGAAAGAAAGGTTCTCTTCTGTGGTGGCAGGCTTTTCTGACACTTTCAGCTACTGCCATTGCCACTCAAACTGCACCTCTATATTACTACTTTCGAGTTCCTTATGACTGAGTTGCTTGACAGATTTCCCAGTAAGGAAATGGTTTCTCATGGCTGTTACCGATTGCTCATCTCAAACTTAAAACAGATTGTCTCAATTGTTATGTATAATTATCAATGCAGAGCCTACCTTATCTGTTCTGCTGTTGTACTTAAAACTTGACTCCTTATGCTAAGTAACATAAAATATTTGAAACCTGTACAGCTCTGAAACACTTTAACTCAAGCTGCCATACATATGAAGACTATGTGAGATGGATTTCTTTCATGAGTGAAGTCTCACTGTACCTTCTAATTAAAAAAAAGAAGGAATCCATCCTCTTTTCCATCCAAGCTGCTTGATCATTGACAGTCTTAATCACTGATGATCATTACTAAAACCAGATGTGTTACAAAATCATACATAATGTATGATTTTGATTATTTCATTGCCTCATTACTTTGACAGTAAACTGTCCAAAGTCCAACACCATAATTAAGCCAGTGTACTAGTGGTAGAGTATAACATTCAGTCTTGGTGACCTTCCATCATGTGAGGGGAAGTGGAGATGAATTTCACATTTAATGAGTAAATTCTACCTGGGGAATCAATTCTACCACCATAAGAAGCCATACATAACATTCTTCATATATATTACATTAAACATATTTGTCCTTTTGTATAATTGTGCAATTACATTTATATACTTATAAATGTACATCATATTACAGTATTACAAAATATAAGTCAAATTCTTTTGTGTAAATTTAGAGATTAAATAGTTGATTTTTCTTTGAAATTTTTGTGTTTTATTTGGTATCTGTTTCTCTGTACAAATATGGTTCTTTCAAAGGCCTCTTTTGTCTCAGACATGGGCATCTTATCTCTGTCTTTATGTGATATTTTTCCCCTGTGCTATGTCCTAATTTCATCTAAAATATGAATTATATTAGATTAGAGACTTCTTAATGACCTCAGCTTTCCTAAATTACTCTTAAAAACCATGTATACAAATACAACTTGGAATAGATACAATGGAAATAAAATTTAGTCTCCAGAATTGAGGTTAGGGGCAAAATTTAGTCCATAACATCTTCTAGCCATATAAAAATTATTGAAGGAGATATGTCTTTCTCAAAAGTGAAACTTATGCAAGTATTTGTTTTTATTTTTCTTTTTATCCAGGTCACCTTACAATCAAATTCAGAAATGACAATGCTATTTAGTATCATTAATCAAGATAAAATTTAATGTAATAACAAATTTTCTCCTCCTGTCTATTTAAGTTGACCATGCTTTAGGTCGGGGGCTTGGGCTGGAAAAAAATGACTTTCCTCCTGTATATCAGTGTCTAAAACTTCCTTTTTCTTCTTTCTCCCAGACTCCTTAAGTTTGTGTAGTCCATGCAATAACACATGTTAGTAATATTTTATTTATTGGGACAGTAAAGTTTTAGAAGCAGGTTTAGCCAAAATCTTTCCTTAAAACTCCTTTCTGTTCTCTGGTGTGAATAATCTTAAAGTCCCTGTCCTGAGAGTATCTGTGGCTTTTAGACATTCCCTTCCCTGAACATCCCTCCCCACAGGGCTAATAATGGGGCCAATGCATATTTTATAAGCATCCACTTTTTATGAGCTGACAAACTCTGGAGGCATGCTGATGGGGCAGTTCAGTCCACTCAGTTCAGTTGTCACACACCAGCATTCAGAAGGTACTAGTTAAGTCATAGCCTGCATTGCTCTCCACATGCAAGAAGTACATAGCTATCTCTCCAGGGTTGTCCTACATGATGTATAGCCCATGGAGCAAAACAGAACAAAGCATCCACTACTAGAAAGTTAGAAAGAATTAGGGTGGAGGACTGTATTATTGCATGGACTACACAAGGCTGTTCCTGCCTTTAGTTCGCTCTAGAATCCAAGAGACTGGTGTTTTTATAAGAAGACAGAGCTAGAGAAGAGCCAACTACCTGATGGCAGAAACAGGCACTGGAAAACACGTTCAGAAAAAATCAGATGAGAAGAATGATTCTTCCCTAAGCTTTCGTGTGGGACAGTTCTGACACCTTGATTTCAGACTTCTAGCCTCCAGATTTATAAGGCAATAAGTTTTAGTTGTTTTAAGAAATATGCCTTGTGATAGTTGTTACAGTACATCAGCAAACTAGTTCCTCATTGCTTACTCTTGATATAGGTTGAAAGATATAGAAGTTATATAATCCTTTCCTCACACTATGATCAAAAGTCTACATAAGTAACCTGATTTTAAATCTCACAAAATCGAACTCTTAAATCTTAGTATTTGGTCTGAAAATAATAACATGTATTTATATTATCCAAAAATTTCAAATGAATCATTTTCTTGACCATTTAAAAATAGTTTTATATTCAAAGATAACTTTTTACTATGAATTGGCTAATTTTTTGTACAATTTATTAAGGTAAGATTGATTTTGGTATTGTATTAAAATGAGTATATTATATATAAGATGACAGATACATATAATCTAAATTTCTGTTAATCTTGTGATTTTTATTTCCCAGAAGGTAAGTAGTTTTTATTATTTCATACATGTATATCATTTGTCATGAATTTCTCTTTTTTGGGAAGTGTGTCCAAAATATTCTACAATATTTCTAATATCTAAAATTTAAAAAGCACATAAATATTTTCAGAGTGGATTGAGAAGTGTCTAAAATATTCATTTAACCACTGCTTTATTTTTTCCACAGTGAAAAGGTGTCTGTTCACTCTTTGAAATTACATCGTGTTAATAATCCGGAATATGCATAATTATAGCTTTAAAAAATTCCCTTTGTCCCTTTGAAAAAAAAAGACAATTTTTCTCATTCAGTTTCACAAACAGCTGTGAATGCAACTTAGATGTAGCAATGCAATTTGTAAAATAAGGACTGGAGGCTCCGTGGTCCCTAGACCTTGCCTGCTTAATCCATCAGAGGGCTCAGGAGCTGCGCGCCCTCTGCTGGTGACATTCTTCTTTTTTCAAATTAACAATGCCCTCAATTTAAGAAATATAAAGTTCATGTGTTGGTATATAAGTCTTGATCTATCTAGGTCTTAACCATCCAGAAGAAAAGTATAAAAATGAAGTATACATCTCATGGGGCCATAAAATTAAGCTAAGCTGTAAATGGCTATGGTCGACAATTTCTTTCAATAACTCACTATTGTTGTAGAATGCTGGACTGTGTTGGATTGTGTTGTCGAGTTCAAGCACCTAAGTTAGTTGAATGACAATGGAGTGCCCACCTTTGACAGGTGTAGACAAAGGAAGGGGTGTAGAAAGAAAAAATCATGATGTGTGTGTACAGACAGTACAGTTGGGATAGATAACGCTATGCTTCTACATAATTCTATGAGAGGTAAGATCTGCACTAATGGTGGTTGGACAGGATATTAAGTCGGCTTCTAGTACTACGGTCATCAACTGGGAAAATAATTATTGAATTTTTTATATAATTAAGGTATAAAAAATAAAATAAGTAAGCAGCTACACTCTTAATTTACTGATAAGAGACATCTGCTAAAATAATATCTGTAAATATAATATCATGTATGCACCTTGTACGATACCAAAACATTATGAAAACAGTTTGCAATGTATTAATTTATCGAATCTGTCTTGTTAAGGTGTCTTGAAACTGTCTGATTGACATTTGTAGTTCAATAAAATAAAAAATAAATTAAAAAAAAAATTTTAAAATCTCATTTCTTTCCCCTCCGTCCTGTATCTTTCTGTCTCTGAGATCACTTCCCATATTCCAAACATCCACCTCGGTATTTTCTACTTTATATCTTCTACTTGGAACTTCAGTTATATATTGTGGTTTTGTAGAACAGAAACCATATACCATTTAAGCTTCTGTGTCTGATTTATTTATTTCACTTAACATTATGGTCATTTTTCCACAAATGACCCAATATCTTCCTGGCCTTTTTAACCCAACATCCTCACGGGACTCATCTCCTGACTCCTGAGACCTCGCAGTCCACACGATGCTGAAGAGGGATATAACCATCATTAAATATAGAAAATAATCAATGGGAGAAGTCGGGGAGAGAGCTCGGTAGAATAAAGCTCTTCCTTGCAGGCTCAAGGGCCTGAGTTCACTCCCCGGTTTCACAAAAAAAGAAAATAATAATCCATTAAAACTAATTGGTGAAAACATTATTTTTTTTCCTAACTCAATTTTGAATAATTTATTAGAAGTTTTAGATACATTAATAAAATGTACAAAAACAGATTCAAAAGAAAATAAATGAATGGACACTTCTCAGAAGAAGTAAAAATGGCCAATAAACACATGAAAAATAGTTCAAAATCACCAATGCTTTGAAAATTGCAAAGTAAAAAACATCAGTGAAATTCCATTTATCTAAAGAAAGAATGGCTATGTTTAAGAAATCAAATAATAATGAATGGTAAAGGACCTGTATGGAAAAAAAATCAGTGTATATGGAACTGCAAAGTTATAGCAATAAATATGGAGATTCTTCAAAACACCAAAAATAGAACTTTCATTTGACCCACCTATCCCCTCCGAGGCATCTTCCCAGAAGACCGACTGACATAACATTAAGGAGATATATGCATGCCAAACTTTATAGCAGCACAGTTTATAATAGATATATATTTGATATAGCTTAAATATCCATCAACAGATAAATGGATAAAGAAAATGTGGTTTCAATCCAGAGTGGGGTACTAGGTTGCTGTCTGCTGGTGTTTTCCTACTAAAGACTTGTTTTTCTCATTCTCAGATGAAGTTATGAATAGACAGACAGACTATCTATGTATGATAAATAAACATGGACAGGATGGTATATATTTTTTTTTGTTTTTCTAATTATTTGTCAATCATACACAGTTGATCCAAGAAATACATACTTTGAATACATGGAATATTCAGTTTATAAAATTCCCCACAATTTATTTGATTTACCATTATTATGTAAGATATAGTTTCTATCTCATTTGTTAATTTTTCATTGATAAATAACTTTGCCTGTTTCTCAAGGCAATATATACTATTAAAGTTCATAGTGTATGGATATCATTTTATGACAACTGCTTCATTTTCTAAATGAAAAATTTGAGCCAGAAAAATTACAGGATTCACTTGTATTACAAACACTAATTACATATCTCTTGAAGAAATGGTACAAACTCATAGCAAATGCTACATATTCATACAGCATATTGAGCATCTTTATTCACTTTCTCCTCTGCCCCCTCACTTCCTAGAGCCCCTTCCCATCTCTACACCCAGAACAGCTTCTGTGCTTTCTAATATCTCCCTTATTTTGCTCTTTATTTTTAGTATTATGAGAAATTGCAGAGTATTTAACTTTCTGTATCTGTTTTGCTTTTTCACTTCGAATTATGGCCTCAAGATCCATCATTTTACTGTTAGTTACTCAAATTTATTCTCTTTATGGCTCAGTCGTACTGCATTTTGTACATATACCACATTTTCTTTACCCATTCATTTGTTGATAGGATAGGCATAGAGGTCGTTTCCAGAATTTACATGTTACGAATCGTCCAGCTACAAACATGGTTACACATATATCTATGCATTACAATGATTTTAACTTTTTTGAAAAGACACCCAGAAGAATAGTGGTGTTAAATGAAATTTCTACTTTGAAATTTTTGAGGAATCTCCATACAGATATCTACAGTGGTTGCACTAGTTTACCTTTTCATAAATAAGGTAAAACTTTCTTTCTTCCCACACATTTGCATCTATTTCTTGTGTTCTGAATCCTAGATATACAGCCATCCTTTCTGGAGTAAGATAGACTTTCAATGTTGATAGAAAGGGTTGAATATTTTTCACATACTATTGCTGATTTATACTTCTTGTTTTGAGAAGTGTCTATTCATTTCAGTTTGCTATTTTTATTTGGCCTTTTACTTTGTAGTATCTCTTTATTTCTTTTAGTTCTTCATGTGTTTTAGATACTAGACATCTGTATGATGAGTAGCCGCCGAGCATTTGTTCCCATTTACCCTGTCGGTTCTTTGCTTTGCTGAACTGAAGGTTCTGAATTTGAAAGAACCCATTTGCTAACTCCAGGTACTACATCTTGTGCAATTAAGGTTTAGTTCAGATAGTCCGTGCTTATTTCCATGCCTTCCAGTGTTTGGCCATTTTTTTTTTCTTTCACCAAATTCATTGTTATTCTCTTTCCATATCCATTTGGATTTTATGAGAACCAAATGGATCCAGGCTGATTCTTCTGCATAAGCATAACCATCTTTCCCAGCACCATTTGTTAAAGAGTCTATATTTCTTCAGCTTAAATTATTGGTCTCTTTGTCAAAAATGATGCTGAAGGTGCTCATGGTTGTTTCTGCATCCTCAAATCTATTCCATTAATGAGCACACCTTTGGGTGTGTATGTGAGTACCATACTGCTTCCTTTCTGTAGCTTTGAGGTAAAACGGAGATTGGAGTCTGAGATTGTAATGCCTCCTGCTATGTTCTTGTTGCTCAAAAAGATTTATTTGAGGGCCAGGGAGATGGCTCAGTGGAAAAAAAAAGATTTATTTGGCTATTCTGGGTTTCTTATGGATTTGTATAAATTTTAGAATTGATTTCTGTAGTTCTGCGAAAAATCCTCTTGGTTTTTTTTGAGTGGAATTGCAGTGAAAATACAGGTTCTGTTTATCCAAGAGAAACAAATATCTTTGATAGCTAAAATGATTACACAACTAATTTCTATCAATTTTTAGAAGGTAGCAGTTAATGCTTATATTTTTATTTTGACCAAATTTACATGCTTATATCTGGTAATCTGAAACTACACTGGGATTATTTTTGTTGAAACTGTGTATCATTTCCAATGTCATATCTATTATTTTTCTATTTCTCTAAAATAAAAATATTAAGACACGTTTCTATCATTTCCATTTTCTAATGTTCTTTTCAATGATGTTATTTTTCTTAGAGCAGTGTAGATTTTTTACATAGTTATTTCACTTTGTGAATGAGTTAATTTCTATTTAATTTTTTGACACTGCTATGAATGGACTTATTTTATTGATTGGTTGTGTCTATTACGGTAAACAGGAACACCATTGATTTTTATATGTTAAATCTGACTATAATTTTACTAGCACTTTTGGAAAATTTTATATGTTGTCAAAAGTATCTCCTTATCATCATGAGACACTTCCTAATACTTTGGGATAAAATATTATCATCAGATAAAAAGCATAAACTATATTGAAATACGTAAAAGGCAAATTATAACCTTCCAGATGACTCAAAAATAATATCATCTATTCCGACATCTCTTCAGCCTCTATGAATATTCAACTTCCTTCTTTTTCATGACCCTCAGATATTTGAGGAGGAGTTGCACAAAGTCTCTCATTTTGCATTTTCCTATTATTTACAGCAAGGTTGGATTGGGGGTATAGATTTTAGAAGGAAAACCACAAACGTGCAATACTAGTTTTACCATATGTGCTACAAATGTGGATCACAGTGTAAAAACTTATAGTATTGTATAGCATTTATCAATTGTGCAGTTATCATCACTTTCTTCCATGCACCAGGATGTATAATAACTAATAAACAAAGCTCACACACAAGGAAATTAAATTGTACTAGCTATGGCTCACAAGAAACATGAATTTATTAAACTCTTCTGCACAAAATATCCCAGAAATCATTTTAATCTAAAAACGTTCAAATATTAGAACCACGATTTTTTCACAATTATATATTAATACTATATTATGTCTCCTGTATTTAAAAATCAAATTTAGGTTATGGGTCATTTAATTAACTAAGTTAATGAATGAGAAAACTTTTTCATAGATTAGAACATGACAAATTTTGCTCATCCAAAACTGGCACTGATTTTTAATGGTTTGCAGGCCATGGATGGAAAACATAAGCCACAGAATGGCCTACCAAGACTACTTCAATGATTTCATGATCTTAAAATGTATCTCTAAAATTTTTTGATTAAAACAAAAACTACTGCTTGTTACAGACATATATATTTAAGTTTTTAAATAAACACCTCAAATCTTTTCAGATAATTTAATCAATAGAGTTGGAATAGGAAAGAAACATATATATATATATATATATATATATATATATATATATATATATATATATATGGTACGTTCTCATTAGAATATTAAGAATTGCTGTTACAAATTGAACAGATACAAGGCTGTTTCCATGGAAACCTACTGAAACCTTTTTCCTGGTAGAAGGAAAGGTATCATTTCTGTACATACCATATGTAACTCCGTGCTCTATAGATCAGACCATTTAACATGTAACAAAAGAAACAATATGCTGTGGTTCGTGTCTAGTTGTTTCCCCAAAGACTCATGTAATCATGGAGCAGGGACTTTAGAGTTTGAGATTAATTCATAAACAAGTTTGGGATTATGGGTCTTAGTACTGGTGAGATTTTGGGTGTGAGAATTACACCCAGCCTGGGGCATATATCCTGAATGCTACTTAAGGGAGACAGACTTCCTCTCTGTAGTCATTGTTGTCCCTGCTCCTGCCCTTTAGCTCTTGCTCTTTGCCATTGCTAAGAAAGGTTGCTCTCTGCCATGCTCCACTCTGCCTTGGAGCCAGCTGAATATGTACTGAAACCTCCAGTAATTGTGAGTTAAATAAACCTCTTCTTGCTTCATTTTGGGTGTCAGGAATTTGTCCCAGCAATGAGACAGAATTGTCCTACATTCTGTGACTTCTTTCTGGAAAATTATGCTTGAGCATTAAATGGGAAGAATAAGAGGCTATTTTCATTTTGGTGGTGTTCACAATGTCATCTTTAATAACTAAAATGCAAGTCTAATTTTTTTTAGTTGCTGGCTCATGCCACCTTGGGGTTGGGTCTTGTGTGGCATGTGGTGCCAGGAATAAACTGCGGTTCCTGCACTTGCCGAAGCTTGTCTAAGGAGGCATTTAGTTGGCTGACCTATCTCATCAAGTTCAAATATTGATTACAAAAGATTAAAGTTAGCCTCTATCAACTTTTCTACTCAGAATCCTCTTTGCCCTTTTTATTCCCTCAAATCAAAATTCCCTTCTTGACATTTACATTCCATTATAATCTTAGCTTCTCTTTCTATAAAACTCAATTTTCCACTGTCATAGCTCAGGCTTTCAATTCAATTTATAGCAGTGTTCTGGATTTTTTCCAACACACTATTCTCTGTGCTCATTGACTGCTTTTTGAACCCTGCTAAACTTACTCCTGCCCTCATCAGACCTTTCTGAAAACCTCCTGTAGACTCTTGGGAATACCTGCTTTATAAAAGATCACATATTTCCAGTGAAACTGAGTGTAGGGATTGTGTGCCAATTTACTTACTTCCAATTCACTGTGTCACAAAGTGAATTTAAAGATTACACAGAAGTACCAGTTCGTTTCTGTGTGTATATTTAATAGGAAGAAATTACAGAGAAAAAGAATCACATCATGTATGAACAATGGTAACAATAAAAAATTAGAGACAAGTAAAAATATTAATCCATAGACTTTTTACTGTACTCTGAAAGGATTATATAGTATATTGTGAAAAACCTGAAAAATAACAAGTTTTCAAAAATAAAAAATTCATAAAGTCCATAAGATAAAGGCCACGCAGATTCTAAGGAGACAAATAACTCTTCATCATATCTGTTTTTGTAAATGACTGTTTTATGCATAATCATATTAAGGACTCTGTTATGGACTGTATATCTTCTTTACTAGACTTCTTATGTGATACAGAAAGCTTAGTTTAATGACAGTTTTATTTTCTTCTCAATATTCATATAATATAGGTTACATGTCACATATTTCATGTATTTTTTTATCTTTTCTTTTAAATAATTGATGACTAGAAGCTTGCTTAAAATTTTAACAGTTTTGAGATATTTTTCATAAACATTTTTTGGCCAGTATTTCCACATTTGTTCATCTTGACATTGGACTAAGGATTGCACAAATCATCTCGCCTTGGAGCTCTTGCTTATTCAGTGAGACAGACAATAGATTGTAGATTGAGGTCCAGAAAGGACATGGGACTTTTTGAAATCATGTAGCACTTTTGACACTCAAGAATTCTGACATCTAGAATTTTCATCAACACTGACTTACTTTAAGTAAGGTTTAATAGAATACCACACAATAAAATGTCAGGCTCAAATAAGAGAGTATGCTGTATATGGGAAAGAAGGTTAGCACTGGAAATGAGATATAGGTCTAACGATATAAGGTTAAAGCTAAGTCAAGTTTCAGGAGAGATAATTTTTCAAACATTGTCACATTATCTACCCTTTCTGCTATTACCAAAAGGTCATTTGGCTTCTGTCTTCTTCACACATGCACGCATGTAAACACCCCCCCCCACACACATAAACATATTGTTAGTTGTCTTCAATGTATGTGTATTAGTCTCCTGGTAGAAGGAAAGGAATCATTTCTGTACATACCATATGTAACTTCGTGCTTTGTATAGATCAGACCCTTTAACACGTAACAAAATAAAGAATATGCGGTGGTTTGTGTCTAGTTGTTTCCCCAAAGCCTCATGTAATCAAGGAGCAAGGACTTCTAGAGTTTGAGATTAATTCATAAACAAGTTTGGGATTATGGGTCTTAGTGCTGCTGAGATTATGGGATGTGGATGAAATTCTTTCTCACTCTTATATATCTGCAATAATTAAATAGTGCATTAAGGCTTTGCAGTCTTTATTTCAATACATGTGTGTGTCCATGAAGGATGGGGAGGTAAATGGGTTGTCCCTCCAGAATACCGATGTGCTCTAATGAATGTTCTTTTCTAGTATCTTTCCATGTGCATCAGGAAGAAACAACTTCATTTTTTTTTTTTTTTTTTTTTTTTGGTGGAACCTGGGATTGAACTCAGGCCCTTGCACTTGCCAGGGAAGTGCTTACTCCACTGAGCCATCTCCCCAGCCCCCTAGGAAGAAACAACTTCAGACAAAAGCATCAAATTCCTTTCTTAGGGTTTCATTTGAAAACTAAAAAGAGGACAGTCATGCCTGTGCCCCATTTTATGCATTTTAGAAGATACACAATGTTTAATTAACAATGTTGGTTATGTATACACACAAAAAGAAAAGGCTGTTGTGCATTTATCCACATGCTACTTATGAGAAGGAAGTACTTAGTTATCTATTTTTCTGAATTGCACAGGGAATATTCTTCCCAAAATGCAAGACAAATTTTAAGACATGGTTCTTTCTGTGCTCTATCCAGATAAAAGTATGGTCAAAATATTGTTACTTAAAGTATGCATTTCAGGTAAAATAGCTTAAGTTAAAACTATATATATTTGACTAGTTCTTTCAGTAAGACTCTCTTGTGGCAGTATGCTTTAGGGAAAAAAATTCAGACTTCTGAAGTTAGAAAAATCTGTGTTTGGTTCTTACTCTAATTTTGATCATCTATTGAAAACAGGATACATTAAAAATATTATCTACCCCAGTCTAGTCACTAATACAAATGCAATTAATTTTCTGTTGTAGTTGCTGTAAGAATGTGTATAAAACATTTTTATATAATATAGCAATAATTTAAACTGCTTATGATATAATTATACATACAATAGATATTGATTTACATATTGAAAGTACTTCATAAAATACTTATATAAATATTAAAGGCACAGAAATATACATTTCCAATATATTTACATTATAAAATATCTCTCTATATATAGAACACCTAATAAAATTTCTGTTTCAAAAGGATGTTCTATACTTCTTGTATACTCCCCAACCTCATTATAGACTATGAAGATGAAGAAATCATCATCTGTCTTTTATTCTTCCAACATATTAACACTTGCAGCAACTCATACAGCTAATCTGTAATTAAAAGGGTTTCAAAAGAGGCAAGCTGGTGGGATAAGGGAGCATATTGACACCACTTAAAGCAAAACATTTCTTTTAGATATTTCAGTTTATGGCCTATCATTTTCATGTTGATGGTGTGAAATTGAGTGGCATATAACTTTGTGTGCATGTGTGTACATGTGTGTGTGTGTGTGTGTGTGTGTGCATGTTGTGCGTTTATGTGTGGTGGGGTTTACTAAACTAGGATAGTTTTCAGTCTGCTACCTTAAAAGTGTGTGATACTTTACTTTATAAGGGAGATATTTCTAGATAACAGGTATGTGATACCATGCAGAGATTAAGTAGAATTTAATTTAAACCCTTTGAAAAATTACTGGTATATTTTAATGAATGAATTCTTAAAAGAATATTTTTATGCTTTTGTACCTGCTCTTAGCGTCATTTTCTGAGCAACTTCTTACAGACTGTGCCTCCATTTTTGGACTGCTCCTCCTGCTTAATGCTCATACAGCCCTTTTTCCACATATTCCTTTTTAAAAAAAAATCAAAAATCATAATAGATAAAGAATAGTGAAACCTTTCTGAAGTTGGTTCTCTTTTACATTATTGACATAAGGAGTCATATTACTAAGTGCTCATAGAAAGCAGAGCCAAAGTTGTGATTTATTGAAATGAATTTTGGATTACATGGAATTAACTAATACTACAAAAATATTATTGCTTTTTAAAACAGTGTCCTTTATGACAGATGTTAAGTAGCATCAAGTAGACATAAAACCAGGTTTCAAAATACTTAAAGATACATCCATGAACAAGCCTACACTAAGTTCTTTGTTTATTGTTTTCTGGATTTGGAGATTGCACCCGAAGCATAGCACTTGCTAGGCAAATAATCGGTAAAAAGTTTAATTTCAATCCCTTTTAATAAATTTTAATATGAGATGGAATTTTGCAAATTTGCAAGCTTGCCTCCAGCTCACAATCCTCTTGCTTCTCTAACTGTTTGGATTACAGCCTTGAGCCAACACACCCAACTATGAATGCTCACTTCAAAAGAAACATTAAAAGGAAAATCAAACGAATAAGAAGACAAAACTCCCTCACAATCTGCCAACTATTTCAATAAAAAGAACTAAGCACAGCAAAATAGCCATTTCTAAGCCAGTATACCAGGAAAATTCAAGCAAGAATCAGGTCACAAGTTTAAGTTTCTACCAAGTCTGAATCTAGTTCAAGCTACAGACTTGTTTCTCTGATGCAAAAAAGAATATAACTTGTTGAAAATAAGAAATTGTTATTTGTTGATTGCTCATTTGTTGGACTGTAATATTGAAAGACTAAATTAACATTAATATTTGTTTAGGTCATATTATCTACTATTTGAAAAGGCTATTTCTATTTAATATGTTAAAATTTTACTATTAAAACTTATATTTACTATTAATATGGGGTTTAGAACAATGTTATTTGTTACAAAAATTGCTAAAGTAGCAAAGAGTCTACAAAAACCAACAACAACAAAAAAATCACATCAAAATGGAATCCCTGGAGATAAACATTCTAAGGTTTAAACATTTTGAGGAATCAGTTTTTTGAACCATTTCTTATTGCTATTTCTCTAATTTCTTGAAGTGATAGAATAAGATAATATATGTTTCTCATTTTTAGAAGGGCCTAAAGTCATAGACGGCTTTTCCGAAAGACTGAATTGTTTCTGAGCTCTGCACTGGACTATCTCAGAAGGGCTGTTTCATTCTGTTTCGAGCCCCTATAGTCATTCTAGTGTGGTTGCCTAAATAAATTGTTACCAACTTGGTAGCTTAAATTCTGGTCTCCATCACATTCAAGAGATCAGAAATTCAAAATCAGCTCATGTAGAGATCAGTTAGCTGCAGGGTAGCAGTCTTTCCTATCCTGTGGGGGATGCACATTGCTTCCAGCTCATGGAAAGAGCTGCAGTCTCATGTGGTCACTCCTACACCTGCCTCTGTGGGTGGGCAAATTACCCACTAGTGTGTGTGCACCGAATTTCCCTCTTCCCCGCTTCTGTCTTACAAAGAGAAGGTGCAACTGTGATTTTTTTTAAGTGTTTGGTATACGCAGGTCAGATGTAGTTATCCTCCTGTTTTCAGCCTCCACAGAGCTGGGATTACAATCATGTGCCACCATGCTCAGATTCTGTGGCCAGCTCAGTGCATCTGAGGGTGGGGCCAGCATGACATGTGGTGCTGGGAATCAAACCCTAGTCCTTGAGCTTCCCTAAACAGGTGCTTAGTCTGCTGAGCTATCCCAACAGCCTAAGTTGTACTTTTGATCCAAAAAGGTAATGCACAGCAGTCTCCTCATCTCAAGATATGTAATAGTCTTTTTGACCAGATGAGATAATGCACAGGGTCTAAGAAATTACTATGTGGATATTTTGAGTCATTTTCAGTGGCCAGAGCCCCATACTCACAGATTGCCATAGGAGGAGTTTTACCTACCAGGAAGATGATTTTCCCTTATGTGGATTCTCTAAACTTTTGACAGTTTATATGATCAAAATTCTTTGGTTAACTTCAAGACTTGTGTATGTATTTCACTCTTTATTTATTCTTTCAGCAACCCATTATATTGTAGAATTTTTTAAGGAATGAACTAATTGTTGCTTTGAAGAAGTTATAATTTATTTGTGAAAATGGGCTGAATAGATATACATAAATAGATGGAAACATAAAGGCTATAGATACATAGAGAAAGATCAAAAGCATACCAGTAAGCAAAAACTTATGAGAAAAACATCCAGAAAGAAGAGAATATGCATATTGAAGAAATGAAGAAACATAATAGCACATAAAGTGTGTGGGTTTTGAAATATGAGTAGAGGAATAGAATTCACATGTCTATGTCAGATATAAAGTTTCCCAGACCTTCTCTTTATCCTCTTTATGGAAAAGTATTGCTGGCTATTCTGTTGGAAAGCTTTCTTGACAATATTAATAATTATCCTGTTGATTTTATCATTTCACCCATGCATACATAACTGTTCCTGTGGCCTTGTGTCATCCAGACTTAACAATGTACATCTATCCAAGACAGGGTCAACTGGCCTTTAGCCCTTCTGTGGAAGATCTCTGATTGTGGGCCACAACCGTGACCCTCTTTAGCTGCAGGTAACCAAATCAGATGTCACCACTTACCCCTACCCCTAGTACTTAGGGGTACTTCTTCAGAGGGGAAAATGTTATAAATAGCTAAGTTAGGTTGAACTATTGTAGGCAGTCAACAGGGCTTGGCCCCAAGAGGTCAATGAGGAAGACACATATGGCTAGAGGGGCACTCACTGGAGGCCAGGCTTCAAGAAAAAGAACTATTCACCCATTCACAGCCCTTAGGTCTGAGCAGCAGTGACTGATATGCTAAGTAGACATCAATCACCTTGGGGTGAAGGACTAAACCTCCTTAACTTATTCCTTCAAGGGATGCTTCATTCTATGCATACTTCCTATGTGACTTGCTTCCCAATTTGATCCCTATGTAATCAATATTATCCTAGCAACTATACCTGTTGTACACTTATTGATTGTCCATAGTTTTGTCCCACTGAACACTCATCCTATGATTTGATATTGGACCAATACTACATAAGTGACTATTCTTGTAATCTAATTGATTGGTTATAGTTCTGATCCACCTTAAGCCCACCCCACTTCATGGATTCACTCAATATAGTATCCTTGAGAATGGGAAAACTTAGTGCACAGCCTACTTTGTGGGACCCCTCTGATCCTCTTAGACAGAAGCTTTCTTTCTTTCAATAAGAATTCACATGTCAGAAAAGTGAGGTAAAATTGTAACAAATGTTTCTATGAAAAGACAGTTGTGATAAAATAACAATTAACAAATGTCTAAAAGTCTGGCCAAGATCAGCCGAGTTAATGGAGTGAAGTTTCTAGTTGTGCATAACAGAAGATGCAGTTATAAAACAGAATTTTGGCAAGTATTCATTTCTTATTTAGGAAAGATAACATAAAGAATACAGGCTGGAGATGGGCAGAAAGAATATTGAAAACTATGGTAGATTTCAAGTATAAGCTGGTCAAGGTCCAGATTTAGGAGGCAGAATTTTTAATGGAAGAGGAAAGAAATAAAAAAGGATTGGTACGAGAATTCACAGGGATAACTCTCTAGATTAGGAGGAGCAGAGGACAGTGCAAAACATGAAGCCAAATTAATACAGATAACAGAGAATAGAAAGGTTTGGGATGTACTTGTGGTACTAAGCTTGAAACTGTGTTTGGTCATTGAAGTAGAAATGTGCATAATTCAGTTTAAAACAATGTGTAGAAACCCAAGCAGACAAGCATTTTGAGGTACTTTATATATATAATTTAAGAGGATCAATTTCCTAGTAAAATATTAAGAAATGAATGAAATAGCATGGAGATAACAGGCTAATTATATGAATGAACTCATATCTAGAGGTTTGTTGATGTCAAAACAATCTCATGATGGCAGGCTATCCTTGAATTTATGTGAAAAAAACCTCTAATTTTTGGTTTGAGGGACTTAAGGGTGATAGCTCAGGACCACTCAATAAATGGGTGTCAAAAGTTTGTCTTTTGGGGGCATTTTTCTTGACTAATGTTGTATATACATTCTATACTTTGAATAGAATAAACCTTGTGATAATAAGGTTTATTGGTTGAATGATTCAGGCAAATTACCATTTTCTTTTTAAATGTATTTATTTATCTATTTATTTATTTACAATGTATTTGGTACAAGGTCTCCCTAAGAATCTCAGACTTGTAGTGATCCTCCTGTTTTCAGCTTCCCCAGCGCTGGGATCACAGGCATGATACATCAGGTCCGACTTGGTGGCCAGCTCAGCGAGCCCAAGGGCAGGGCTGGTGTGTTATGTGGACCATTTTCTGTAGCTTAAATGTTTGTGGCCTCAAACACTTTAATTCATCTGTCAAAATTTCCCTCCCAGTACAGGAGTACTAGAAGGTGGATAATAGTACATTGTCCATTTAGTCCTAAGTGGACTATGTGTTAGGAACTTCAGGGTGGCAGAGAAGCAAAAGTGAATAAAATGAGGGGAAAGACTTTATTGGCACTGATGAGGGCATGGAGAGGACTGATCTCAGGGAGATGGTGGGCTCCTCTGACTTGAGACAGAAAGGCCGAGATTTTTATGGATTATTAATAGGGGCAGAGTTTGAGGGGCAAAATTAGTGACACTTGGGAGCTGATTGGGTGATCTCTTGTGTGCACAGGAAAAGTATCCAGGATTGGGATGGAGGAAGTGGTCACTGGGAAGGTAATTTGTTCTTTTAGGGATTCAGCCATGTTAAATCGCAGCCATGATAATTTAGCAGTTTATACGCAAATCACTAAGCATTGTTATAAAACCCTGGAGCTACCTAGTCACGTCTACCGGAGGACACAGCCAAGAAGGGTATGATTTTTGAACCAGAGAACAAGCCTGAAAGTGACTCTCCAAACCTCTTGATCTCAGATTTCCTGACTTTCAGCACTGTGAACAGTAGATCTCTGTTGTTTATAAGCCACCCAATTTATATTTTTGTCAAAGTAGCCTAGACATGCTAAGTGACCATTTCATCTTCAGTATAGTTTAGTCTCTGGGTAGCATCATGAAGGCAGAAAAACCCAGAAAAATTCTCTCCACAAAGCACTGAGGAAATTGAAAGGCCCCTGAAATTCTTACTGAAATTGTGATAACTGTTATAACCTGACCAAAGCGCCGCCATCCTGTTCTGGAAGCGTCGGCTTGCTATAACCTTACCAGGTGTACACTCTGACGCTAGCAACTCCATTTTGACTTTTTGATTCACCTTTGCCCTAGCTTTTGCCTTGGTTATGAGAAGATCACATAGTTCTCTGATTCACCTCTCCCCTGGTTCCCTGATTCCGAGAATTTCTAAAGGCAATAACATGCTTTCCCCGGGCAATGGTTAGACCGCATTGTCCTTATAAGGTTAACATACCATAGTGTGTACCCCTCTTAGTCTAAAATTGTAACTTTTATGTCCAGCTTCCTCCAGATGTGTTCTGACCAATCCTGTAAAAGGTCACGTATTTTTAAATCATGCTAACATCTGCTATTGGCTTCTGTAAACTGGCTTGCTTGGTGGGTGGTTTTGCATTTTTTGGGTTTAAATTCATGTGCCTTTTCTGGCTCGGGGCTCCTCTCTGTCTCTTGGACTCTGAGGGTGCCACTGGGTAACAGCTAAAATAAAGCACTACTTTCTTTTTTGGACGTTTTGCCTCGTTGTCTCCTTCGCGGGTTACAACAATAACCTTGCTTCCATTTAGCCTGCATAGAGCCAATTCATTCAAACATTTAGTGGATAGATGGTCTTCCTTCCTTCCTTGTAGACCATTTCATTTCCCTTGCAAATTTACTTTGTGAAATCCTTTACAAGTTTTAATTCCACTGTGCAAACTCTAAAAGGGGACTCAATTGCTGTCTAAATGGGTTCTAAATAATTATAGTATTTATGAAAATGCAAACTTTAATATAATATAAATACATATCTGTTGAATGAATTCATTTTAATCTGGGAGTATTGTAGAATGCATTACTGAAATCATTACACTTCTTCTGGGAGAGAATCTGTAATCAGAAGAGTCAGTGTTTATTTTCAAAATTGTTAATATAGCTACTGTCAGATTACATTATTCTTAAGTATGAATAATTACATTTTAAAGAAGGAGAAGGCACTTGTATAGAAGTTAATATCTAATGATATTCTTATCTAGACAGAAAACAGGATTATAATGAATGGGTACCATAAGCTTCCCTAAAAGTCTTATTGTCTTGAAAAGTGACTCTGAATCATTTACTGCAATAAATTATATAGAATGTCTCTATTTTCATTCCAGCTCTCTCCAAATGAGTGGATCTAAGGAGAAAAAAACATTACCAAAATTTTTCTAAAAATGCATTTTTCTACCACTTTACATTTCTGTTTTTGAAATGAAGCAAACTGTATGTGGGAGCTGCATTTTTAATTAAAGATTAGTTGCAATTCACTAGGAAATATCCACTAAGTGGTATTTTAAAGGCTGTACCAAATCATAAACATATTTTCTTCTTTCTCTTTCTTTCTTTCTTTCTTTCTTTCTTTCTTTCTTTCTTTCTTTCTTTCTTTCTTTCTTTCTTTCTGTATTTTAGGGAAGGATTTACAGAGTGTTCAGGGTCTCACTCCAAATGAGACTCATCCACCTATTTATAGCTTCCCAAGTGCTGGATAATAGGCACCTGCATCCACGTGCAGTCTAAATTTCAGTCTAAGAGAACCCCGGGAGTGGGGCTGGCACAGCAGGCCTGCAGATTGAACCCCTACCCCTGTGCTTGCTTGTGGGCACTTTAATCTGCTGAGCTATTTTGCTCTCTCTCTCTCTCTGTTCTTTTGTTTCTTCTTCCATCTCAGGTCATGCTGAGGACAGGGCTGGTGCAGCACGTAGTGTCAGGGATTGAACTGTAGTACCCTGCACCTCTCTAAGCTTGTCTAAGCAGATGTTTTAGACCACTGAGCTATCTCACCAGCCCCCCTAAACATAGTTTAATGGAAATGTTAAAAGGTACTAACAATATATGAATAGATACAACATATGTTAAGACTCATAAAAAATTATCAGTTCTGATACACATTTTTTAAAGATGATATTTAAAAACACTCATTACAAAAGAATATTTCATGCCAAAAAGAGAAATAGGAAAAATTGGTATATCTAAAGTATTTTAACATATGTACATAAAGACATTATATACAAAATGTCAGTCAGAAAAATATTTGAAATATTCATGCCATAGGGTAAAAATTTATTTAATGAAGTATTATTAAAGATGATAAGAGAAAAAAAACCTCATGGTGGAGATATAAACAAAAATAAATCTAAGAAATTTGTAATAGCACTTTGAGTCTTCAAATGCTAGTTTTTAAATCCTTAAATGTGATTATAATGATAGGAATATGGTTTAAAAATAGTAAATTCCCTTCCTAAACTACACTAACATATTTGGAACAAAAAAAATTTAATAAGGCATCAGGATTGGCCACTGTGATAACAAACTGGAGGAACATGATTGGAAATTAGTCCAAAAACAGTGTATATAAAGTTGATGTGGAATCAAACAGACTTAGGTTCAAACTGGCTCTGCTATTCAATCATTCTACTAATTTCTCAGTTTCCATTAAATCCACTTGGCGTGAAGTCAGGAGAATAACATAAGGTACTCCAAATATGCTTGCAAGAACAGAAGATAGCACAGATTCAGAGCCTGTCAGAGTATCACTTCCTGGTAAGCACTGATTCCACTGAGCCATCTCCCTGCCCCGAGAATATCACTTCCTATTTCAGCAATTAGTCCCTTTTTTCCCCCATAATTTTACTGAGAAACAAATAGCAATGAGAAAGTTTCAGATCAAACTAGTAGGACAGTTTCAATAATTAATACATTGCATATTTCTTTCTTAGTGGTCATCTGTTGTACAAGATGCAGACATGATATTCTATTTACAAACACTATTAGAACAGTTTCCTCTATTCATTGAATTAAGAGAATGTAGCTGTATATCTATCTTAACTATTTTGAATATACAGACACAAAATGGCCATTCATTTGTATCCCCGTTTTTGTTTAGTTTTGGCAATTAAATATTATAGGTGTGTGAATTCATTAAAATATTCCCAAATAGTCCAGTAGTCCATAATAGTATTGTGTTTTCCGTATGTCTGGAAGTGTCAGAAGTAGTTGACTTGAGTCTTTTACAGCTCAGAGGAATAACATGATTTTACTTCTTATATTTCAGTTTAATACTTTTCTGCTGGATGGTTAAGCAATTAGTCCTTTTAAAAATATGGTAATATTTTTGAAAAGACCATCGGTCACTGTACATTTAAAGCCCTATAGTTTTGTATAACTTTGACCTAAAAAATTTCTGTCTAGACACCTTTTAAAAGAAGTTTCGTTACTTAGCAGACTCCAGTCACAAAGACATTGGGTCTAGTCTATAAAAATGAAAATTTACAAATAATAAAGTTTTTTAGGCAAGGGGAGAATCTATCTGAAAAACAGCAATTTTTCCATTAAAAAGTATGTTGTGGGCAGATTAAGAAGTTGTTATCCAATAGCTAGCAGAAGAGAAACTAAATAATTTTTAAGTTTGTGGATAAAAAGCATAGATTCAGTCATGAAACTGGGGGAATTTATCAGTACATTGCAGAAATTTGAAAATTCTTATACATGAAAGGAGTGGGAAATTGTCACTGAGGCTGGTTCAGCATAAGAGACTATTGAAACATCAAGGTAGATCAAAGAATTGCAGCGAGTGCAAAAACTAAACTATGGGGAATGTTGTGTGTTGTACAGAGCAATACTGATTTTACTGTTTGGGCCGTGGAGAATTCCTGAAGATTCTGGTGAGACTTTAAGTCCCAATACAGCATAAATGATATAGTCATAGACATATGAAAATCAGAAAGTTTAAAGAAGACATAGTCTAAGACAAAGGTGGAGTCCCTGGATATAAAGGGATTTTGAAGTAGGTCAGGAGAGATATTTTTACATGTAAATTTCAGCTTTACTAGTAAAGTTTCTGATATTAGATTTAAATTTGGGATGACTATGTCAAGGGGAGGAAATAAGTTTCAGTTAGGAAACAGATGAGTTTGAGATGCTTGTAGAAAAGATCACAATCATTAATTAGATACGGATTTCAAAGCTGATAAGGAGATTGGAATGAAGATAGGACAGGAAATGGCTTTCAGGAGATGACTTCATCTCTTGAGACGTGTAGATGATGACCTTCACTTCTAAAAGTTTATAACGAATAAATAGAATTCCTCTTTAATTCTGTCTGAAGTGCTTAACAATCTACAAGACATTGCTTGCCAATGAAAAGAAAAAAATTTCATGAAAAAATAGGAATAGAAGGCCTAATTTTTCCATTATTCTAGGAAGAAGATAACTGCATTCATAACAGTTAAAAAAAGAGTACCTTAAGATGATTATTTCAAATTTAGAAACATTTCTATGTTACCTCTTTAAAAATAGTATTCCAGGACCAAGGAGATAGCTCAGTAGATTATGTGCTTGCCTGGCAAGCACAAGGTCCTGAGTTCAATCCTGGTACTGCAAAAATAAATAAATAAATAAATAAATAAAGTAAGTAAGTAAGTAAGTAAGTAAGTAAGTAAGTAAATAAGTATTCCATCTACAAAAGTTTCCAGTGATTCATCTTTATGTCATTTGTATTTTTGACATTTAAACAAAATATTTCAAAAACTACCAAATAATACATTTCTTCCTGAGTCAAAAAATGTTTTAACATGTTGTGGCTTTTCTCTGAAGACTAGAGAAAGAATATGAAGAGTTTTATGGGTTGGAATGAAGATAGGACAGGAAATGGGGCCACAGAACATGTAAAATTTTAAAACTAAACCACAAACATAGATGCTGCTTCCCTGGTAACATAAAAGAATAGCAACATGAACAGAAAGGGAATGTTGAGAATAAAATTCTAAACTTTGTTCATCTTTAAAGTGAGCAAAGAAAAATCTAAGTCTGCCACTAAGTATTAATTTCCCCAAAATACTGACTTCTGTCAAAACAGAAGTCTTAATGATAGGGTGTTTTCTGATTGCAATTTTCATAATATGTAATTGTTAGAACAGAACTAGAAGCAGTTCAGTGCTTGCAGCTAAACAATACTAACAGAAGTGTCCTTTTTTGTGGTCAGTATGAGGAACCAAGTGAATATTTTAGCTTTTACTCTTAGAAATAAAATAAGAAACAATTTAAAACATAGTGGAAATAACAAAAAAATGACTAATGTCAATGGACCAAGGGGAGAAGCAGATTAGTAGCAAGAAACAAGGTTTGAGACAAATCTTTTGCACATTTTATAAACAAACATTCAAGTCAAAATATTAAGTAGCTTATCTATAAATTGTTCAGTCAGATTGCTGATGTTACGTAATATTCTTTTATTCTTAAGCCTTCACTTTTGCTATGAAGGTAATAAATATATGTAAAATGTGAAGTAAAAGTGAAATTTTCCATTCCAACTTCTTTTTAAATTTATTCTCTTTAGAACAATCTATATTCCAGATTACAGAAATACAGAAAATACAAAAAAATGTTTATCTATGGTTTTGATAAATAAAATTATTGAAACTAAGAGGAATTCTAGATATTTCTTTCCCATTTTGTATTTTCAATGCTTTCTTTGACTACTTTTGAGGCTATCCTGTATTCCACACATATGCCTTACTGCTTATTTAACTGTTCACCTTTTGATAGACATTTAGTTTTATAAATACATGTACAATACTACTAAGCATTTATATAGGTTAAAAAATATGTATGGTTTCAGTTTCTCATTTATCATTAAGTTGACAATGTATAAGTACCAGAATGTATGTAGGAATGTTTTCTTGTTTACTGCTTATTTTTTCACTCAATTTGTGAATCTCTAATACTGATTTTTGAAACTTTTGTTATGATGACAATAGATAAGATTATTTCTTGACAATGTCTGTAAGGTATTAAATGTAAAAGACCATTGTTCTAACTGTACAGACCCTCATCTGTTAATATGCCCAGATTATTATGGGCTTCTTAAATCACAGGCACTGTATCAGGTGTTGGGAATGAAAACTGAGTTATGGGTGACTGGAAAAGCTTATTTCTGGGTGTTTGAAATTTTATAAATAAAGAATGTAGTATTTAATACTTACAATCTGGGGGTAACATGTCATGCATACAGATATGAACATACTATTATCCTTTTCAATAGTAACCTTACCACCTTATTTAATTTTTAAAGGTAATTTATCTGAGATACTTTTCTCTCATGTAAGTGTGCATTAGAATTAGAGTGAGATCATATGGATTTTTTTTTTTATGTATGTCATGGTATAAATTATTAGTTGGGATTTTTACCATCACGTATTGACATGAACTGTAGTGGCTGGCTCTGAATGTCCACTCAACATATGCTACAAATGACCTATGAGAAGCAGCCATCTGTGTCTAAGGCTGAACATCCTGGGATTTTGTACCTAGGCATATTCAAGTAACATTTTGTTGATCAAAAAGACATACATAATACACAGAACAACGTTATGCCTCTAGGAGACTTATACTTTTTCTAATTAAAAGCAGACAGGTCTCTTACAGTTATTCTTCATGATGCTTTTCCTGTCCTAAATGTGGGAAAACTATGTGCAGGACCTCCAACAAACTATGACCAGCTGCTGACGTGAAAGTTAATCAATGACTACAGGGTCCAACAACATAGGGTCTTGATTTCTTCATGGAATCATTCATGACCTAACCAACTGTCCACATTTGACTCTTCCAAAATTATGTGAGAAAGTTAAATCCCACAACTTCTCTTTTCTCTTTTCCTAACTTTCATTTTTATTTGTATATGTATATGATTGAGGTGCACTAGATTATAGTCTATGGGGGTGTTGCTACAGGTGCATGACATGGCTTAAATCTTTCTCTGCTCCCTTCACCTCTTCTTTTTCTCTCCTCCCTTCAAACTTTTATAATTTTTACATGAATTTACTACAATGGCGTTGGTTTGAGGTAGTACAGGCATTCAAGTTATTATAAATCAATATAACAATGAGCTGTATCATCTAAAATCTTTGTCTTTCTTTTGCCTGTGCTGCTGTTTCTTTGATCTTCCACCATAAACTTATTTTCTCAAATACTATAATTTAGAGATCTAGTTTCAAATACTGTCTTGTACAAGATGAAACTTTGGAACCCTACTTGGGCTTTTAATTATTGATCATTTCACTTTTAAAGAAAACACTGAATCACATATATACCACCTGTAACATATGGGATCAAAACTCCACAGGGCCACTATTCTTTTTTTTACAGCAGCAGAATCACCTCACAGCCTGAATTTGTGTGTGCTGGATGGGCTACCTCTTCAACTTCAGTCCATGCTAACCAAATAATTTTACCACTTAGAAAGAGTTCAGTGCTGGGATTCTCATCAACTTCTGCACAAATTCCCTCCCAGCTACCTCTACCTCTCAAGCTCTGCGAGAAATTCTAAAATCTTGCTTTCAAAGTCACCACGGAGCAATGTTGCTCAAGACAGAAGAGCCACAACCACAGAGCCTTGTAGCAATACTATTTAGGACTCAAATGGAATATAAGGACCTTTCTTATACTCTGGTAAGTTTCTGAAGTTGGACTGACACAGTTAAAACATTTTCCTTAGGGTTTTATTCAGTTCTCAGGGATAAATCATGTTATTTAATAACTGTATTGAAATTAAAAACATGTAGTAATTCTGCTACACACAAAAATCAACAGAAAAATCATAGAGTAACCATAGAATAAAATGCAACTCTCATTGGCTCATCATGATAAAGTGAAATGGGTCTAAAATCTTTTCTTAAATGTATGTTCATTGAAAGTGTTATCTCTTGCTTTAATTTTGCAGTGTTCTTTGAACATACTTGTGATCATAAAATAGCCAAGTTAATTCTTGATTTGGAGTTTTGTTTACTAAACTAAGTTACTGTTATGAGCTTGTGAGCAATGACTTACACTAACAATGTTAACAATATTTTCCCCTCAATTATTAAATTGATGAAAAAAAGAGTTTACCTGGTTTCCTCCCATGCCATGACAATTGAATATACCCACTTTTTCATTTTCCTTTCGGCCCATGTTGTCTAAACACTGATTAGTTTCAACATTTCTTATCTGAAGGGAGAGATACACAGAAAATAGAAAGTAAAACACAAGATAAATAGTCATTTAAGTCAGAAAATCTGCGACATTTATATTAAACTACAAGTTTGCAAGGAAATGCCCAAATACCATTTTGCTATAAATATTTTTTTTTCTTTTTTAAATGTCTGTCCTTACTCTGCTGAAATAAATTGAACAGCACTTCCTTGGGCATTAACATCTGATTAAGTTACTGTATTAGAGAAGAAGCATCTACATGAATTCGGTGGTATGTTCCAATCCTCTAAAACTTAAGACAAATAATTTCCCAATTAATCACAGTTCATTCTTAAACTCACACAGTACCTACCGCATGCAAAGAAGTAAAACCTGTGTTTAAACACTCAAATTTAAAGGGTGATCCACATATACTGTGAATGCTTGAGTTTAAAGAATAATTATAGTCAACAGCACCCTGCCTTTAATCTCCCTCCAAATCATCCCCCTTACTTGTAGCAAACTTTTCCCATTGTTTTTGTCACTCTTTGAAGTGGCTCTGACAGTACTCTTTTCTGACTATCTTTATGAGGGTGATCACAAACACGGTGAATGCTGTTGCTGCATGCCATTCACTAAAGAGGTACACTCAGAAAAACATTGTTGTGTTTTTCTGTCTTATTCACCAGATGTGGCACCATGCTAATCGTTGCTCTCCTCCAAAGTCAAAGTGAACATGAAATGTGAACACCAAGGTAAATTTCACCCAAAATATCCACACTCAAGTCTTGATCTTCCTTGCAAGGAATTAACTCAGGACACTAAGGTATCCATGACAACATAACTAAAAGCACATACTTGTAAAAGAGGACTTACAGAACTGCTTCAGAAAGGGTCATGAAAAAGAACAACAGGATGAGCTTGAACTGAGGGACAATAGTTTGAGGGGCTTAATGATCATGCATCCCTTCCTGTAATAATTTTTTGAAATTTAAAAGCATACTGTATTTTTTATTCTCACCTTGTATGATCTATCTTGTGCATTAATAAATATTAATCATGTAATTTATTTCTTTAACTAAAGCATATGCATGTATCTTATTTCATTCATGCTATCAAACTTAATGAAAGTGCTTGACCCTAGAAGAAGCTGTAACAAACTAAGCAAAATTTATAGATTATTCAGAAGGAAGAGTAAATTGTCAACTGCAGACTTAGGCTTCTCAAACACTGCATAGTCCCCTAATTAACATAAGATAATTATATTTGAGAGAAATATAATTACTAAATCAAGCACAAATTAATATAAAAGGAGAAAGAGAAAATGATCCTTCTCCTGGGTGGTTTGTTTTTGGTGGTTTTTCTTTATTCTTAACTCCAGTTATACACTTGTAATTATTCATACTGATTCAAAGAATTTTGTATCCCTAACCCATATTATGACATGCATATTTTACTGTTTGCTCAATAAAATTACTTGTAGATCTCTACTTAACTATTTCTTCATGCTGGCGAATAAATAAACTAGAGATTTATTGTACAAACTCCTGAAGGACGAATTAAATTTATGAGTAACTTTATGGTGAAGAACCTCATGGTTCTTGGAATTGAGAAAAGTATTATCACTTGCTTTAGGACCCCAATCAGAAGATGAGAAGAGTAGAGATCAAAGTTTCAACTTGACATGGGTGGGAAAGCATTGGTCAAACCTTGTTCTAATGGGCTAAAATAAAGAGCAGTTATAGATACCTTCATCAATAAATGAAGTTATCTCAGAAAATATGAGGAATATTGCAGGAAAAGAACTTAGGCTTTTAAAAATAAAATACTATTGGCAATATAGGTCTGAAATGTGCTCTGAATCTGATTTTGGCTAGTTCAGGAATTGGAAAGGACTGGCCCTATAGGCAAAAACATTTTCAGGATCTGTAGCTAGACAATACTAAGGACTCTAATACCTGATAGATGATATAGTGATATGTCCTTATATGCCATACATAGTATAGTAAAAAAAATGTTGAATCAAATAAGCAAAATTTATTTTCAAAGCTTTTATATTGGACTCTTGGTAACTTTTCATAAAAGATAAACTTTTTGAAAAGTAATAAAATTATTTGCTATTATTGAAATTTAGCATTGAAAAAGTATAGAACAAAATATTGCCATAATACTTAGAAAATAAATATTTTATAAAATAATTAATTCACTTTCAGATGTAACCTATTCTATGTAATTTAGAGCACTTCTGCTGGGAGCATGGTATCTTTCTTGAATAAATACTAGTTAATAATCACAAGCATTTGAAGACTGAGTTTTTTATATTATTGCCTCTTCACCGGACAACAGAAAATTCAAAGCATATTCCACTATATACTCTGACATGTATCTGATAGTTTGACATATGAAATGTTGAAAATTAAATATAAAATTGAAGAATGTCTCTCAAATACTTTGCCCTTGATAACAACATGTTATAAATCTCCTTTCTATAACTGATACATTTTTTGCTGTTTGTAGTACTTCCTATGTATTAATTCAGCCATGAAACTTTGTTAAAGAATACATATGTCATGCCAAACACTATTTCAGGTTGGAAAATAACTGAAGTGAGTAAAATATACATAGTCTTTTCTATTGTGGAGTTCACATTTTAGAAGGAAAGAGTGCAGTAAACAAAGAGATTTATAACATATCCAAATATCAAAAGATCTTATAAAGACATAAAACTCAGTAAGAGTAGAGAAGTTTATGAAGGGGTGATATTTTGGAGAGAACAGAAAGGTTCACTGTGAGGAAAGCTACTTGAAAATTTAAAGGATGGGAAAGTGATTTTTTTTCCCATCTAAAGAAGAGCATTTTATGCAGGACATCAATTAACAGATGCTCCTCATAAGCAAGTAGAGAACACTGAAATAATATGATAGAAATGTGCCCAAGTGTGAAACAATGAGAACAGGGTGCAGGTTAAAGAAGCATCCAAGACTGAATTATGTAAAGAACCGTAATTCTTTGAAGGTAAGCATAGCATAATGATAACTACTTTTGCTTTTGTCAGGAGGACATGCAGAGGTGGGAGGTGCAAGCAAGGTAACAAGTAGAGGACATACACAGGCTAGCAAGAGAGAATCGGTGTTGAGACAGAAGGATAATACAGGGTGGAGAGTTTAAATTTTGAACTTTTAAAGGAAAAACAGCAGCACTTTCACTTCCAACTAAATTGGATATGAGCTATGACAGAGAAAGGACCTCCAGAAATAGCCAGTGTTCATGCCTGAGAAAATAATGAATGATGTTTTCTTTACTGGGAATAACACTGTGTTCTTGTATGTTGACAGCTAACACTGTCCTTTCAACTTCATAGTCAATTTGGCAAATCTAAAGTCTTTGGCTGACAATATATTGTCTGGAGTATCTTTTCTATCTGTATTTTTTTAGGGAAGAATCTACAGGGTGCTCAGGATCTCACTACTAGATCAGACTTTTAGTGATTCTCCTGTTTATAGTCTCCCAAGTGCTGGGATTACAGGCACGGGCCACCACATTCAGTTGCAATTGCTGTCTCAGCGTACCCTGGGACAGTAGGCCCCGGGTGGAATATCTTTAGAATGTTCTTGTATTTAATTCCAGGATAAAGGGTTGTTTTTGTAAGTCTCATGACAATCTGGATTTTCTTCCTCATTATATTCTTAACTTATACCCCATAATTATATTTACTGGATACTAAATTTACGTTTAAAAAAATATACCAGATTTAACGCATATCTTGGTGATGTCTACTATGGCTCACTCCCTTAGGTATGTAGTGTTCCTATTCATCACATAACTTCAATTTCATTTTCAGAAAATTTCTTTGAATTACAAACATTAATATTCATTTGCCTACTAATATTAATAATAAATTAAAGTAACATTCATTTGTTTCATTGCATTTATTTATTTAGTAGTTTAGGGAAGAGTCTACAGAGTGTTTAGGGTCTCACTGCTAGATCGGACTCATAGTGATCCGCCTGTTTACAGCCTCCAAAGAGCTGGGATCACAGGCAAGCGCCACCGCGCCCAGTCTCTATTGCTCTCTCTCAGCATGCCCCTGGGGGCAGGGCGACCCCGGCAGGCCCAGGGATCTAACCCCCCAATCCCAGAGCCTGCTAGCAGGTGCTTTAATCTGCTAAGCTATTTGATTGACCCAATATATTTATTTACTGTTAGAAATATTATTTTGGACATGGTTGCATCTCTTTTGTGTAGATCACAATATTTTATTTCTTTTTTTTTCTTGGTAACAGGAAATAACCTTTGGACCTACTGCTTCCTAGGCAGGTTCTGTATCTCTGAGCTATGTCCCTGGCCCAAGCAAATGATTTTACTTCTCTTATTTATTTAAACCTTCTTCCCTTTTTGTTTCTGAAATCCTAAGGCATTTTCTCCTTGAATTATTGTTTTTAGATGTTTGGTGCTCATTTCTGAGATTATTTTGTTCTCTAATTTCTATTTTTCTTGTCTTCCAGGAGCTCATATGTTTTTCTATATTTGATTTACAGTGATATTCTATATTTGATTTACAGTGTTATTTTTTATATCAATACATATAGCACTTATTTAAGATTCTTTCTAAAATTTAGATTCTACTTTTCCATTATCTTATGAAAATTCAGTTTTGGTGTGTTTGCATTATTTTCAAATAAATTTTATTCTTATTATTTACAAAGCTGTAGTATACATCGTTTTTATTCTACTTCTTCCATTTGCAAAAAACAAAAACCAATTACGATATTTTACACAGGAGAAATTGGTGATAGAGAAATTCCTAACTGTAATGACCAAGCCACCGTAAACTGACCCACGTTTGATCCCTACCACCCCTCCCCGGTCCAAGACCCCCTGTTTGTTCTCTTTTCTGTCCCTTCTGTACAAACATTTCCTGTTTCTGCTGGCCAAAACCCTTGGTCGCATTACTGCCCACCACCCACCCTTCCCACATCCGTGCCTTGCAGCATAGATAAGACCCTTCAACACAGAAAGCCCCTGCCCCCTACGTGCCTTGCAGCATAGATAAGATTATAATGGCCCTCAGGCCGCCCCCTGCATGGTGCCTCAGCTTCCAACCAATGGGCTCATGCCCCATGCCCCCTTCACCACTTTTAGCTTCTGTAA
>PVKA01016079.1:21326-48760 GCA_004027165.1 Ctenomys sociabilis | reverse complement strand
AGAAGAGGAAAGAGAATGGAAGGAGAAAGAAAAACAATGGTAAGATACGGTAATTGTGGATTAGATATTGACCAAGTATGTTGCATGCATAGATGAGCTTTTTATAACAAAATCCATTACTCTGTATAATTAAATTGTAGTAGTAAAATTTAATAGCACTTTCTTTTCTATTACTATCAAAATAACTAGAGGGAAGAATGAAATTACAGGTATCTTATAATCAACAGAAATGTGTTGAAGGTTATAATTTGCCTTTACTGAAATGCATGATGGGATTAGATACCAATTTTATTATATCTGTTAGCATAATACTATTAGCATTAAATTTTATTGATTATTAAATGCTTTATCATGAAAATTAATTCAGAGCAATTTTTCTGTTTCAGTGAAAGAATTTGATAGTAAAATTGATGGATTACTTCATATGTGCTCAAATATTTCAAAAGGAATAGAACCTATTTAAAATCTTTCTTTATAAAATACTTTACTCTGCCATTATTTTAAAGCCCTTTAATATTTTTCCTTCTTTTTTTAAAATTGTCTTTAGGTATCATTTATGTCCAGCAGGCTTGATCTTCCTTTGTTAATTCATATAACAAGATGTAGTCTCATATAACAAACTAGAAAATTTAAAAAGTGGCAAATATAAACTATTTTTATTATAGTAATGATGAAAATATTATTTTATTTCAGTTATGATTAGTTACTATAATGTAATTAAAGCACAACTCAGAAATACTGTGCATCAATTTATAATTGTGGGGGTATTTATTTATTAACTTTGGTGCCAATTTAAATATTTTTGTTGAAGACATTGCATTTCCACTTATAGTACAGTGTTTAAAGTGTAATGCTGTTTCCCTGTGTACATGTTCCATTATTCAAATATTGAGAATACCCAGCACTTTACTGTAGCAGCTCAACTTTAATAAGTGCCAATGAATTTGCTACTAATTTAGGTCCTTCAGTTTTACTGGTTGTTGAAGAATGCTATTGTCCATATTTTGGGTTAGCTTAATCTATCTCCTCAATGTGAGCCCCAAGGAAGCATCACTAGGGAAGCCCCCAGGCATTCCTCCAGGCAAGCCATCTGCACTCTGGTACAGCATGGTGATGATGGGACTGCAGACTTTCTCAAGCTCCATCTACTAATGTTCAAATTCTTATTTCTCTCTTTGATGATTTCATTACACTGGTGAAGACTTTTCTGTATATCTTCATCATTAGTCTTTCCCTGAAATTTCTCATCTTCAACAGTGACTTTCCTACTGAAAATGTAGGACTCAATGAATACTTGGAATAAACTTTGTCTCTTTGCTTCTCATCTTCAGCTTTGTACTTTTCTGCTTCTTTGACCATATGCTCTATGTCCTCCTTGCTCAAACGGCCATTATCGTTAGTGATGGTGATCTTGTTTCCTTTTCCTGTACTCTTATTGACTTCAGAAACATTGTGGATGCCATTGACATCAATATCAAAAGTTACTTCAATCTCAGAAGCACCATGGGGTGCAGGATGTATGTTTGTGAGTTCAAACTTGCCAAGCAGGTTGTTATCCCTGGTCATGGCATGCTCAACTTCATATACTTGAATGAGCATGCCAGGCTGGTTGTCAGAGTAGGTAGTGAAGGTCTGGGTCTTCTTGGAAGGAGTGGTGGTCTTGCACTTCATGAGGACTGTCATGATGCCACCAATGATTTCAATACCAAGAGAAAGAAGAGTAACATTCAACAGCAGCAAATCTTGGACATTTTCAGACTTGTCTCCAGAAAAAATGGCTGTCTGAACAGCTGTACCATAAACAATAGCCTCATCAGGGTTGATGCTCTTATTCAATTCTTTACAATTAAAGAAGTCCTGCAGAAACGTTAGGATCTTGTGGATATGGGCAGAAACACCCACCAGGACATTGTCATGGATCTGAGACTTGTCCAGTTTAGCATCTCAAGAAACCTTCTCCACAGGGTTCAGAGAGCCCCGGAACAAGTCAGCATTCAACTCTTCAAATAGAGCACAAGTAATGGAGATGTAGAAATAGATTCTTTTATACAGGGAATCAATCTCAATACTGGTTTGGGTGCTGGAAAAGAGGGTTCTCTTAGCTTACTCACAAGCAGTATGAAGGTGGTGGACAGTTCTTTTGCTCTCACTGGTGTCCTGCTTGTTCTTGCACTTCGATTCAGCAATAAAATGATTGAACATTCAGTTGTCAAAAATCTTCACCTAAGTGGGTGTTGCCAGCTGTAGATTTTAATTCAAAGATTCTGTCTTCAGTAGTGAGGATTAACACATCAGAAGTGCCACCTCATAAATCAAAAATCAGCACATTTCTTTCAGTTATAAGCTTTTTGCCTAAGACATAAGCAATAGCAGCATATGTTGGTTCTTTGATAATTCTAAGTATCTTAAGACCAACAATAGTTCCAGAATCTTTGGTTGTCTGACATCGAGAGTCATTAAAGTAAGCTAGTACAGTAACCATAACATTGGAAACAGTCTTCCCTAGATAAGCTTCTGCTATCCCCTTCATCTTTGTCAGCACCATATAAGACACTTCCTCTGGGTAGAAGCTTTTTGTCTCTCTTTTGTATTATTGAACCTTGGACCTGCCTGCATCATTCACCACGATGAAGGACCAGTGCTTCATATCTGACTGGACAACAGTATCATGAGATTTATGCTCAATCAGACACAGCATCAAAAACTGTCCTGATGGGATTCATAGCCACTGGATTTTTTGCAGCATTTCCAATCAATCATTTGAGGTCAGTGAAAGCAGCATAGCTTGGAGGCTCGATTTCCTTGATAGCTAGCAATTATCTCTACTTTTCCATGCTGGAAGACACTTATACAGGTATAAGTGATGCTAAGATTAATTCCAATCACAGGTCCCTTCAACATTGTTGCTTGTGTATAGGGCTGCCTGTGATAGTGAAAATGGCACAGAAGAAGCCCCTTACCTACCAGCACATTCAATGGGCTTTTTTGGGGTATGTAGTACCATATCTACCTGGTTTACAGGGTCTCACTATGTGGACTGGACTCAGTGTTCTCCTGTTTTCAGCCTCCCAAGCACTAGGAATACAGGCGTGAGCCACCATGCCAGTCTCGGTTGCTTTCTCAGTGTACCCCCATGTGCAGAGATGGTATGGAACATCCAGGATTGAACCTTGGCTCCTGGGCTCTGCCTAAGCAGGTGCTTTAGTCCTCTGACCTATCTGGACAGCCCAAGTTATAATCATTTTAGTAATAAAACCTTATATTTCTCTAGAAAGTATGAGTTATTGAGAACAGTTAAAATCTAATAAAAATTTTATTTAATTCATTCAGTTCCCTAAGATCTGAAAATGAGTCTTATTTTTCAAATAAACTTAAAGGGTTAGAGAATTCCATCACTTTTCTTAACATCTCAATTCCACCTTATCTTCTGATATGTTCCACTACTATTCTCGCCTTGTGTTATATGTCTGCCTATAATCACCAATCTTTTTGAATAAACTGGATTAGACAATTAAAGAATGGGTATAGGAATAAACACACATCTTGAGGGTATTTCATTGTTTAGAGCAGTGGAAACTACTCCAGCTATTATCTATACTAGACTCTCAAGTTCACCAGATTTCCTGAGGAAAATTATTCTTGCTTCCTCTCAATGAAAGGCACAGAAGGACTAAGAAAACTGAACGTTCTCTGTGAAAGTCCAGATCAAAAATATTTTAGCATTTGTGGGCTACATGCATTCCTTGCCATTCTTCTTTTCTTTAACACTTCAAAAGTGTAAAGAACAACATCCTTATCTGGCAGCAGTACAAAACAGGCCCTGATCTCTGTGTGCCAGAAAACATGATTTTGCAAGACTCCAAGGTTAGTGGGCCTGGGAGATGGCTCAGTAGAATAAGCACTTCCCTAGCAAGCTCAAGGCCCTGAGTTCAATCCCTGGTTCCAAAGAACAAACACAAAAACAATGTTTGAATCTGTTCTAAGGCCCTTTCATTTTATATAAATGTGAATACCTTATCCCAGATTTGCTTTGGAATCTAGTTAGATCATTTACAAAATTATAGTTTAATTTGTTGTATATCTACTATCAAAGGAGCTATTTTTCTCTCCATCAAACCTGCCTCAATCTCCACTAGCACTGGCTTTCAGGAAGACTAACCTGCTGACTTGACCTCTGTCACTCCAATAGGAGCATCTGCTACTATTCCCTAGATCTAGTTCTTCTCTTAAACACTTATCAAATGAAATTCAATTAATTGTGATCACAAAACAAATCAAGTTTTAGAGTTGTAGGAACCTGAGCAAGGTACTGGCTGGCTGAACTCCTCATGTGCTGACTTTACACAATTAAAGCATAGTTTGATTTCCTCCATCATTAGATGTGAATATTAGAATATGCTCTATTTAGATAAATCAAAGAAAGATGATATTTGAGAGTTTCCTCTTTTTTCCAGAGCTTGGATCTTGGTACTAGCTTAGACTCTGCAGGTTTCATCACATTCCTTATTGACAGCTGTCCAGTAGCAGAAGTCCCAGGAAATACTAGAATTTTGGAAAAGATGTTACATGGCCCAATCTACTTCTCTTCTCTTCCCTTCCCTGTCCTCCCCTCCCCTCCCTTCCCTTCCCTTCCCTTCCCTTCCCTTCCCTTCCCTTCCCTTCCCTTCTCTTCTCTTCTCTTCTCTTCTCTTCTCTTCTCTTCTCTTCTCTTCTCTTCTCTTCTCTTCTCTTCTCTTCTCTTCTCTTCTCTTCTCTTCGCTTCTCCTCCCTTCTTTTCCCTTCCCTTCCCTTCCCTTTCCTTCCTTTCCCTTTCTTTCCCTTCGCTTCCCTTGCCTTCACTTCCCTTCCCTTCCCTTCTCTTCTTTCTCTTCTCTTTTCTCCAGAAACTTTCCAGGTCATTGCATCTTCTTTAGAACTCATTAAATATAACTAATTATCTGAAAACATTTATTTTATAAAGGGAAAACTTCTATTAAGGCAATAGTTAAAGTGCCACAGCACTGTGCTAAAAAATTTATCTACAAAAGGAAATTTTAGAGTCACATGCCTACCTATACCACAATCCTATCCTCTTCAAGTTAACTCATGAAATGGTTTGATTATATGAACTGACCAAGATACCACGAAAATGGTACCGAAAATTTACAATAAGAATTGACAATATATCGATTTTCAAGAGATAATATTATTATATCTATGTCAAAATAATTGATAATTACATCTAATTTCACTATCAATCTTTGGTATGGCTTTACATCTTCTTCGATTATGTCTCTTGAAATATGATCATCAAATGTTACAGGGTAGAGCACATACTTGTCAAGGTTTGATAGCAATTATATCCCAAGCAGAACGGATTTTATCTGAAACTTCATTCTCTTTATCACTAAAAAGCGCTATATTTATACATGATTATTAGTTTCCAAGCCTACAGGAAATATATTTTTTGCAGAAATGTTTGCTGGTTATCCTTGAATGGTGCTAAAGGAAGTGTTAATGATATCAAATAACAGATCCTTCCTTTAGATTCAGTACTCAAAAAACATTTTTGTATAATTCTTCTAAGGGTCTGTTACCCTATGTGCAAAATTTCCCTTCATGTCTCTTTAAATCTACATTATGTGCCAAATTTTTCACCATGGCTGTTTAATTCTATTACTGTATAATCAATTGACCAATATTTCACTTATGGATCTTTCAGAACACTGCTACCCCAAGAATGTATAACTCTGACTTTTCCATTGAATTCACTATTGAGACTCCCTCATATCATACAGATGTCAATGCCCTATTCCAGATTTGATTCAAGGTCCAGTTTCATCATTTAAAAAGAAATTTGTAGTTGGTCTTAATATACATGTAGTATTGAGAACTGTCAATGCTTGATCTTCTGAGGAAGCAGGAGGGTATAGCACACGAAGTGCTAAGTCTTCTAATCAGTTATCAATTTATGTTTTGACTTAATCTTCATTACTATTGTATAAAGGATTCTGTTCCCTCCTACTATGAAAAACTTATGCTCTATAAATGATGTAGCTCCCAAATTGAATTTAAATCTGCTGCCAAAACCTATGAATTTTCTGTTACTTAAAGAAGCTCACATCCTACTTGAAACAGTGAAGGCATCAAGGTCTGCAAGGATTCTGTTGCCCATCCTGTCCAGATCTTGTGATGTCAAGAGTCATAGTTGCTTCACTGGCTCCACAGGGCAGACCACCTGTGGTTTTGTATCCATACTAGACATAAGCCGTTCTTGCTTCATAGAAATTAAGAAAAGTGCATTCTCTAAAAAAGCTAAAATGTTTTGTCTGCGCAGAAAATGGGTATTTCCATGACACGGTTGAAAACAACTTTGATTATAAATATGAAATAAGATATTCTATGTGAAATAATCAGCAAATCCTTGAACAATGCATAGGCATCCTAAAAGACATAGCCTTCTTCTCCTACTTTCTATTCAGGAAGAGAAAACAAAATAAAACAAAACAAAAAATTTTGAAACCTTGCTAAAAGATCATGCACATGGCTGGGAATCCATTGCTATATTCACACTAATAGACTGTAGCCGGCTCTGCTTGCAAGACCATAGCCATCATCTCAAACCTGAAATTCCTGCTGCTATCTCATATGCCAAAATTAACTCTCCTGTGTGATAATTGTTACACTGCAGAATGAAATGCAAATGAACTTAATGTATACATTTATTTTTTAATATATATTTTTAAAATTTATTTATTTATTTACAGGATTTCATTACAGAGTGATACTCTTATCTCAGGCTCCTCAGCACTGAGATTATAGGTTTGCAGCACGATGCTGGTTTTCAGTGGCCAGCACACAGTGCCTGGGGTTCCAGGGTTGGCATGGAATGCTGTACTGGGGATTGAATTCAAATCCTTGTGCTTGCCAGGCAGACATTTAGACTGTCAAGCTGTCTACATGGCCTTTAATGTATAAATTTATAAATGAATCAAAAAAAAAACCAGGAGAAATTAATTTGAAATGAACAAAGCTATGGAATAACTTTAGGTGACCTAATACATATGTAACACTTATGGAAGAGGTGATGAGTATACCAAATAACATTGTCACAATTATTCCAAGTTTAATAAAACTATAAATATATGATTCCAAAATATAATACAAGTAAGCACAGAGCAGAAATCATAAAGAAAATGAAGTGAAGGCATATTCTAATCAAATAGATCAAAGTCACGGGAAAAAAATCATTTCAAAAACATCCAGAAAAAAAAGCCACATGATATATAAATAAAAAGACATTAGAACAGAAGTAGATTTTCTGTCTGAGAAAAACATATACAAACTATCAACTTTAAACTTTTATAAAAACATAACTGAAGTGCTCAAGGTGCTATAAAAATACTTCTAAAAATAAAAGTAAATAAAGATGTTATTATTAAGTATGCATTAACTTGGCCACATTATCACCAGCACTTTTGTACTTTACAGTATTTGTTAAAGAAAGTCTTTAAGGAAAATCACAGTTAATAATAAATGAAAAGATAGGTCTACACAAAGGGATAAAAACCAAGAAAAATATTTGCTGATTAGTAAATACACGTCATGTTTATTTAGTTGAGACAAAAGAGTAATGAAAGAAGAGAATACACCATAGAAGTATTTAGTAAGAGTCATGTAGTTCAGTGATGCAGTACTTCTCTGGCAAGCATAAGGCCCTGAAAATCATTCCTGGTACCAATATATATTAAATCTAAAAGAAGGGATGAATCACGCAAGCCACATGGCAAAAATTAAACTGAAAAGAAGGTTTAAATCGAATAAGTTGCATAAAGCTGAGCTCAATGGCAAGTGCAAGGTCCTGAATTGATCCCTTATATGAAAAAAGAAGAAAAAAAGTCTATAAATACAATGAAAAGGCAATAGAACAGAAGAAAATGATTTTTAATTATGAATCAAATAAAGGAAATTTTATGTATAAAGAAGCCAAACAAAACCAAGAACAAAAGTAAAATAGAGCGAAACCTACATTTTCGGAGTAAAATTTGTTCCATAAAGACGCTTGTAATTCAAAACATTTGTATATTAAAGGTAATTTACCCATAGGAAATAACAGAAAATCAGATATTTCACTCTATAATCCAAAAATATTACTCTAAGAATGAATGATACAATGCTGTAATGTAATATGAAAACAAAAAGAATTTTTTTTTTTAAAACAATTTGCACCTACCTTTGAAAACTTTTTGGCTGTTATGAGAAAGACAAGAGAGAAGGGTTAAGTGTAGGATGACCTTCCCTATCACTAACGGAATCACTATACTGGCTCACAGGAATCTTTTTTTAATGTAACTTTTAGCAAGGAACTTACTCAACAAACACTTGTTTGGCCTTCTTTTAAGGATTTCGAGGAAATGTCACTTTGCATTGCCTTTAAACATATTCTTTACTAGCACTACTACAGCCTCATCTGGGTAGAACGGACTTTCGACAAATATTTTACTGCCTCCCATATTTTACACATACCCGACCTCATTTGAAGTGAGCAATTCCTCTGTCCTTCTTCTCTTTCTCTGCAGACAAGATCTCCTCCATAACTTCTTATTGCTAAAAGACAAATGTCTTGCAGAGAGAAAGACAGAGACAGAGACAGGCAAAGAAGGAGACCCAGAAAGACAGTGAAAGACAGGGAGAAAAATCATTGGCTTAGTTGTGATCATACAAGGTTCATTACAAAGTTTAATTTATTAGAAATATATGCTTCAATTAAAACAACAATGAAATACCATCTCACCCCAGGAACAATGGCCATTATTTATTTATTTACTTACTTACTTACTCACTTACTTACTTATCTATTTATTTTGTGGTACCCGGGAGTGAACTTAGAACTCTGGACTTGCCAGGCAAGTGCTTATTCTACTGAGCTATCTTCCCAGCCCCTTTTCTTTCTTTTTTTTTTTTTTTTTATTATTTTTGAACAATGGCCATCATAAAGAAATCAACTAATAACAAGTGCTAGAGAAGCTGTGGGGAAAAAGAAACCCTTTGCCACTGCTGGAGAGAATGTAGACTGGTACAACCACCTTTATTGAAATCAGTATGGAGACTCCTCAAAGTCTAGGACCAGAAATTGTGTTCAATCCAGCCATTCCCCTTCTGGATATTTTTTCCAAAAGAACTGAAAACATCATACCATAGTGATATCTGTACATCTGTGTTTATAGCAGCAAAATTTGTAATAGCCAAATCATATAAGCAACCAAAATGCCATTACCTGAGGAATGGATGAAAAAGATGTGGTGTTTTCAAAGCCTTCATAGGTAAGTGGATGCAATTAAAGGTTATAAGTAAAATAAACCAGGCACACATGTGTAAATATCATGGTCTCCCTAGTTTTGGAATCAAAAAGAAGAAGCAAAATCTGAAAGGCATAATAGGTAGAGTATATTGGAAAGAAATGGAACTTAAGGATTAAACAATGACAGAAAGAAAGGAAAAAAGATAGGAAAAAAAGGTGGGGGGGGAAACACTCAAGTGTATGTACAGGATGGCTGAGGTGGTTGTTCTAAGAATTTCCATCAGTTTTTTTTTTTTTTTTAAATAGCAGTTAAGGTGTCGAGTTTTCACCTGGATTAACTCTGTATGTTTATATTTGTGATCTAAGCGAATACATTGAGGACACAAATATGTAAAACGAAAACCATGCTTGAATACACATCATCTTAGTTTTCTAAATGTGTACTATTTCTAATGTTATATCAATTATCATGATACTCTCTTTAAAATATTTTTTAAAAAAGATAATAAAAGAACAAAAAAAGAGAGACAAGAACAAAAATTTAAGGTTTCTTGAAAGCACGTGATAATACTCAATCTCATGTTCAATCTTACATAACTATATCTGCTAATCTGAGCCACAGATTAGACGATAAAATATATAACAACGTAATGTTGGTTTCACAAGCTGTAACATACATATTGTTGTATGTTACCCTCTTTCTGTCTTTGTTTCTGATTTTTCCTCTTGCTTTAGGCTTTACTCTTGAAAATAAAATTATAAAAAAAAACAAAATTAAACAATGAAATAAAGAAACTTTTGCTTTTCTTACAGAATACTTACAGAGCAAGTTACCCATAATCCAAGGTTTCATTGTATACTCATTTAAAGGTCAATAGACATTTCATGAAGGAAGTCATAAAGAACAAAGACATGCATGAAAAAAGCTCCCCATCACTAATCATTAGAAAAATGAAAATTAATAACATACTAAGATATCATCATTTAACACCTATAAAAAGCCATTATTCAAAAGCAGAAAAATAATAAGGATGGGCAAAGACATGGAGAAAATTTTTCAAAACTTTGGAGAAAATATTTCAACAATTCATACAAAAAGCCTACATAGGTAATGCATGTAGGATGGGCCAGATAGCTCAGCTGACCAAAGCACCTGCTTAGGCAAAGCACAGCCATGGTTCAATCTCTAGTGTGCTGTGCAGGCCCCACCCCAGGGGCGCATTAAGAGGGGGAGTGAGACTGGGTGTGGTGGTGTGTGCCTGTGATCCTAGCACTTGGGATCTCTATGAGTTCGATCTACGCAGTGAGACCATGAATACCCTGTAGACCCTGTACCAAATACATAAAAAAAAGAAAATCCATGTGAATTGTTAGTAAAAATATAAATTAGTATGTCTATTATTGAAAACAGAAATGAAATTACTCAAAATTTAAAAATTCTGTATCATCCATATTACACACACACACATACACACAGGAGATGAAAGTAATATGCTTACTCTCTCATGTTTATTAAAACTTGATTTACAATAGTCAAGATATAGAATCAACCCACGTGCACAACAGATGAACAGACAGAGGAAATGTGGTGTAAAGAATGAAATACAATTTGGATGAAAGAAGGACGTAAAGTTATGTTTTTTGCAATAAAATGTCTGGTACTGAAGAACGTTTAATTAAGTGAAACAGAGCAGGCACAGTAAACAAAAACACTGCGTGTCTTCATTAAGAAGGTGTTTATTAGGTGGCTGGGCACTGCCGGGGGATGGTGCAAAAAGACGATAGTCAAGGGAAGCTGTATTTCAACTAGATGGAATGTATACATTAAAAAGATCTATTGTCCTGCCCAGAGACTTGACTGAGTATAATTTCACACATTGTTAATAAATGTGAAGAAAGAAGATTTCAAGAATTCTTGCAAAAATCCTGAATAGGTAATGTATAGGTCAATTATCTCAGCCTTGCCCCTCTTCAGTGCATACATACTTTAAAACATCATAATGTACTCAATAAATAGTACAATTCTATCCATTAATTTTAAACATTTGAAAAAGAAACTAGAAAAATTGAAAACCCAAAGCAATTATGAATTGAAATGATCAGCACTAGAAAATGAATTAACAGAATAAATGTTGAAAAATTAAAGAAAATCATTAGAAAAATATAAATATATTTTAATGTTTCTTATAATATGACAAGCATAATAGGAGAATGTTGTAACTTCACTTTAAAAATTTTAAATTTAGATAGAATGATCAAACCTATTAAAAAATACCAACTACTAAACTTACTCATGAAGAAATAGATTATATTACTGAAGTTCTCGCTATATTTATTTGTTTTAATTTTTCATTTATTTTACATTTTATTAGCACACATTTGCAATATATATTATTACGTTTATCAAGGGAATTTTGTACATGGGTATAACACGTCTCACTGGTTTTCATTCCTTTTTCTGCCCTCCATCTCTTGGTTTTCTTCCCTTTTGCAAAAGATCTTCCTATTTTCTATTACATATTTTTGTACTTTATATTTGTGTTTCTTTTATAAGCAAAATCATGTGATATTTAAGTTTCTTTGTCAGATTTATTTCCTTAATATTCTGGTCATGATGTGCATCCATTTTGCTATAGGTAATTCAAGTTAACTTTCCTTGTGCAGAGTTATACTCTATCATGTATATAAACCACATTTCTTTCACGTCATGCTTGTGCTGATGGGCATATAGGTTACTTTAAACATTTGTCTGTTACAAGCTGTGCTGCTCCAAATATACTTGGTTATACATGTGCTGCTATAATGTGATGTCTGTAATTATTTATGAAAGATACAGAAGAGAATAGTGGACAAAAGTGTATGCAAAAGCTACCTCAAGGAAAAATGGAGGGAATGGATAGCGTCACTGCTTAACTGTACCAAATACTAAACAATACTGATGTTCCATATATCGTTCCATAAATGCAAATGTAGAATTTAAATTTTCATGGGACTGTATTGTTTAATGAAATATGTATTAGAATGGAAATCAAGAACTCAAAGAACACAGATGAAAATTTGTAAACAATGAAGTACTAAGTTTAATACAGTATGACACAATAACAACAGTACATAATGGTCCTACTGGTCAACAGTATATACAACCATATGTAATAAAGAGGGCTTTATTTCAGGAAAGAAAATGTAGCTTAACATTCACTAATGAATATAATTCTCCATTTTGAAAATCTAAAGAAGAAAATAAAATTTAAGCATATTTCAATATGCACTAAACAATGGGCAAGTCCAACAGTCATTCTTGGTAAAGCATTCGGTTAACTAAATATGGAGGAAATTTTTTTTAACTTCCTCACGAGCATCTTTGAAGAACCACTGACATCTACATAATGTTTGATGTAATTAATGCTTATTTATTAATATAAAAAAGATAAGAAAGTTTGTGCTAGGCATCACTACTCAGCTATTTATAGATTTTATTTCACCTTATCTAAAGCTTTGTCTATATATTTAGTAATAGATGTTTGCTTATTTTGTAATCCACTGGGTTCTACAAAGTAACTTCTTTTTTTTTTTTTTTTCTTTTTTTTTTCTTTTTGAGACAGGGTCTCACTGTGCAGTTCAGGCTGGCCTTAAGCTCACTTTGTAGCTCAGGCTGGTCTCGAACTCACAACAATCCTCCTGCCTCAGCCTCCCAGCACATCTGGCTACAAAGTAACTTCTAAAATTCATATAATTTTTCAACAATGCAGAATAAAAAAATCAACAAACACATTAATTTATTTCTATATATTAGCAATGAAATGTCAAAAGTTTTAAAATGGAAATAAAAACAATAAAAATATGGACTATTCAGTCTGACAAGAGGTATAAAAATAGTTTAAGAAACAAAAACTTAGAGAAATTTAAAGTGAAAGAAATAAGTCAAAATATGTGTAAAGTGTATGGTTTATAGGTCTCAAGTATACTAAAGATATCAGATTTCTCATAACTTCTACATAGATTGGGTGCATTTCAAATTAATTTCCTGCAAGTACTTTGTAGATATTAAAAATTAACTTTCCAATTCCAATAGAAATGTCAATGACCCAGAAAAGGCAATAACATTTAAAATAGAAAAGCAAATATACTTAACACTAAGATTGTTATGTTTAATAATCAATATAATGTAGACTATGAATAAAAAATAGAAACAAATGACTGAAACAAAATAAAATGCTTTGAAAAGATCTCAAAAAGACAATAAATAAATGAATAGATAAATATATCAAATAAATAGAGCAAAAAAAATCTTTGGTATTAATGAGTATGCTTATTATTTTGGGTACAGTGACATGCAAATTGACACATACCCATGGATAAAAATATTCCTAAAACCTAAATTTTATGTTCTAAGTATGGACAGTATATTAGACATTAACTATAGCTCAACCCACGCATAAAAATTATGTAAAAATAGACTCACAGTTAGGAGTAGGTATACAGGCTAAAGATTTATCATAGATTTGAATAATATGACCTGAAAAACTTAGGACCAAATTATCACATATCTTTCCTCTAGCTTGAAGGTTATATGAAAAGGCATATCCTATTTTATATTACTGTAGAAGCTCATAGACTGTCTTTCACCAGCACATCATGCAAGTAATTAAACATGCTTCTTAAATGTTCCCTACAATGTTATTTATATTTTTATTAATATTATGTTTCATATGAATGACTTATTGTATATCACTGATTAGCATAAGAATGCTTAGCTAGGTGGTTGCCTTTTTAAAGCTCATTTATTCTACAGGTCAGTTCTCATAATATGAAAGACAACATAAAATATAATAAATTCAGAAAATATTTTAATAGAGTAATACACAAATTGAGTTTATGTTTGAGAAAAATGACAATTTTCCTTGTGAAAGTATAAAGTGTATACAATATACCATATATTATTACATACTACTTACAGTGAAAACATAATGATATATATATATATCATATGTATGTACATATAATATGACAAAATTACCCAGCAAGTCTTTCTTCTAAACCTCCTTTATAAATTGCTCTTCATGTTTTCTCATTTCTCCATACTATGCACATCATTTCTAAAAATGAGCTGCAGATGATACTTAGTACAATTTTGATCAAATTTCTATTTGCCTCCCTAGTACCAATTAGTATCTTTAGCACTAAGACAGGAAGGAAGACACGTGCCCTTCCTGCCCACATATTTTTTGAAAAATGGCATTTTGTGTGATCCACTCTGTGACCCAGCGGCCAACATCTAAAGCTCTTCAAACACCATGAGTCAGACTCAGATGCTTTCATATTTTAAACATGTTCAGCTTTCCTAAAAATACAGTGACCTCTTTCTTTCACTTTTAAAGCTTTGCACTATATATTTTATTCCCTTTCATATTTTCATGGATCTGCAGCTACCAAAATGTGGTCTTCTCACATGCAGGCATTTTTCCAGTTGCTATATTATATTACTTTATATTTCTGTACTATTTATGCTATAATGTTTACATTATTATTTCCCTTCATGAAAATGTTATCCCAGCAGGCTTCACAATACCACCATTAAATTTTCTAGCATTTGCTTCTTTGTTTTGAGGCAACATCTTTGGAGCATAATCTGTGAAGTCAATTTTCTATGAGCTGAAAATAACACTGCTCATCAGGAGACTGTACACAAGTAAAAATATTGTCATTTTTTATAATACTGTTAAATGAGACATAGATCCATATTGAGTTGAGCTGGTTTTACATTTTAAGTACCCGGGAACAATGATAAGCCTTCTTAAATGCTTTTAGCCCAAGGAAAAAATCAGTAGTTATTGTTCTCTGTAGAATGGCCTGTACTTTGATTTTCTAAATAACTGATAGCTGGAAATTTCAATAAGAAGCCAAAATGTCTTAATTATCTCAATTTCCCTCCTAATAAAATGACATAAGATACTCACATATCACCTGCTAGTTCTCCAGATCTACTGAAGTCAGACGTTATACTCTCCCTATGTGTTATAAAGCCCAAGTTGGCAAGATTTGTGTTGCTTGATAGTAGGCTATGGACACAGGTTTTGTCCAAAACTCAAAATAAAGCAATCTGGTTGACCATGAATGGATCCAGAAAACAAGATTGTATTAGTTTTATAAGACAGATATTGTCAGCCTTTAATGGAATTCTGCCATAATTTCCTTAACTATTATAAAATACTGAGATCCAACATTCCCCATACTCACAAATAAACATTTAAGACACTTGGTAAGCATGATTGTAAGGATAATTTTTTTATTTTGACAGAATTTGTTTCATTTTCTAAAAAAATATTATTTTTCTAATGTTGCAAAACAATTTGCCACAAATTTGGTAGCTTAAAATAACAATCATTTATTGTACCATGATTCTATGGTATTCAAGTAAGGGTCTTTGCTTAGGGTCTCACAGATGGAAAGCAGGATGTCAAACCGGACAAGCTCTCAAAAAACACTCTGAGAAAGAGCCCAGGTCTTTGAAATAAATTAGTTCCCTATGAATGTAGGACATTTCCAGTGAAATTACTATGCTAGTCCAGATTGGAGATAAATGTGGAAATACTCAAGGGGTGATGCTTTTTTTTTGAAGCAGGGTCTCATTATGTAGTTAGGCTGGCCTTGAACTTGCTTATGTAACCAAAGCTCACCTTAAACTCATGGTAATCCTCCTGTCATAGTTCCTGAGTGGTGCTATTTTAGGATATTTTCTATCACAAAAAAGGACATGTTCCTGACATATGATTAAGAGCAGGAGGTCAATCAGCTTCTCAGTTTTAACACTATGAATTACAAGTAAAAATAATAAATTGTTGCATATTTATGTTGGGAGTTCTAGAAGCTGTAATAGATACAGCAATCTTGTCTTCCTGTCTCAGCCTCCCCAGAGCCTTGGATTATAGGCATTAAGTACCTTACTTACAGTAGTCATGGTAAGGTAAAAGGAAATAAATTATATACTGTTGAATAAGTTCTACATTATCCAGCAAAGAACATTTTGTTAATAATTGTGAGCGATAGTGTTACAAAATTATTTTTATATTCATTTGTTCTTTGCATTAGTGAACTCAATTTTGTGGAAAACACTGTCAATGATTTATTATTTTGTTAAGTGTGTCTTAAAATAGTGTTATTTTGACCTGCTTTTCTGAATTTGCTTAAATAATATTGATTTTAATTGACAAGTCACTTGCATATGTTTCTAGATTATAAAGTGATACTGCAATATAGTTATTCATGGTGAAATGATTAAATAACCATGCCAATCATTAACTTACTTATTTTTTTTCCTTGTGAAACTTCTGAAATTTCCTCATAGTAATGCTGAAGTATGTAACACTAATTATTACATATAGTCAATCTCCTGTGTAATTGACCTCCAGATGTTCACTTTGAGAATTAAAACTTGATACTCTGATCAGTAACTCTCCCTATCATACTCACATCTTGTACTCTCATAAGCCATCTTTTTCATTCTACATGAGTGAGATAATAATATGTTACTTTTTTGTGCCTGTCTTATTGCAATTACAAGATCAACAAATTAATGAAAATGTACAGAATTGCTTTCATTTTAAGGCTGAATAATATTCCACTGTATATGCCTTCCATTTTCCTAGCCATCCTCAGATAATAAAAGTAGGTAGACTTTGTGCTGGTTTGTTTTAATTAGCTTCCCAATGAACATGAAAGGGCAGATGTCCCTTCAAAATACTGAATTCAATTCCTTTTGATAAACATCAGTGTTAGGAGTGTTACGCCATGTGAGAATTCTATATTTAGATTTCTGTTAAACATTCAGAACTTTACCCATGATAAATGCACTAATTTACATTTCCAACAACTTGTAACAAGTGCTCACTTGTTTCTTCACCTTTACCAATATTTAATATGTGAGGTGTGATGGAGAAGTACAATGAGTTCTTAATTTAAAAGAACTACAGTGAAGATAATTATGATTTTGATTTAAAGACTAGGTCTCTCATGATATGATATTCTGATAGGGGAGGTGGGGCTTCATCAAACAATGGCTCACCAGGAGTGTGAACTAGAGGACCCTGTCTCTGTCTCTGCCCCTTCTCTACTTCCAGGCTACCAGGAGGAGCCGCTTCCCTCTACCAAGGACCTTCCTCCATGACATGCTCTGTGCATGAATCTATCAAACATGAAACGAAACTTCTGTACTGTGAGCTAAAATAAGTTTCTTCTTCTTTAAGTTTTGGGTACTGAACACTGTGTATCAGAAAAAAAAAAAAGTGCCTAAAACAAAGACTACTTAACCTTAATCCCACTCAGAACATTCTTTTTCTTCCAGCATGCTTATCCCATGATTTCTGGCACTTTTTTAAAAATGTATTTATTTGGTATGGGTTTCGCTATGCAACTCATAGTGGTCCTCCTGTCTCAGCCTCCCCAGTGCCTTGGATTAAAAACGTGCACCACTACACCTGGTTTCTGTGGCTGGAACAGTGCACCCAGGTTTCATATGGTATAGGGGATTGAACCCAGGTCCTTACTCTTGCCAGGCAAGTGTTTAGACCCCCTTGCTACCTCCCCATCCCTCCTGTCACTTTTGAAGAAGCTATGGAAGTCTTTTGTGAGTGATTGTTGCACAGTTATGGTTGTGTTATGGTTCATATCTAGTTATCCCCTGAAGCCTCACACATGGTGTAGATTTCTAGAGTTTGTGATTCACTCATGATCCACTGGGATTATGGGTGTGAGTACTGCACACAGCCTGGGGCAGATAGCCTTAAAGCAACTTAATAGAGACAAACTTGCTCTCTGCAGCCATTGTTGCCACTGCTCCTAAACTTTTGCTCTTGTTCTCTTGCTCTTTGCCCTTTGCTGCCCCCATGAATGCTGTTCTATGCCATGGAGCCAGCTGAGTATGGACTGACCTCTCCATTGACTGTGAGCTAAACAAACATTCTCTTCCTTAGTTTGGGGTGTTGGGTATTTTGTCTCAGCAATGAGAAGAGTAACTGAGACAAGTTGCCTTAGTTTCCTCTATCCCTTCAAAACATTTACCTTCGTGATCATATTGATTCCAGATAGAACCAAAAATTCATTTTGACATAGAGTCTAATAATCATTTCTCAGATATCTACACTTTAATCCATCTTTTATGAGAGGAAATATTGAAAAAATTAGAAGTTAAATTTCATCTGTAAAACTTTCTCGAGTGTCAATGAAAATATAGATGTAGTAAATTATTAACATGTAATAGTCATATTTTAGTAGATTATTTTAATATAAAATCTCCAGTGTTTATTATTTTAAATTAGTGTTAATTTAATTAACAATGAAATTTTATTGGAACATTTAAGTGGCATTTTTAAATTTTAAGCTTGTAAGAAATTTAAGACATTAATTGGGACCTGTATCTAAACTTTAATTGTAGCTAAAATGAAACAGAATTTCTATCTCACAGAATTAGGTATATGTATGAAGTAAATGGAAGACTTAAGAAAGGAAGCAATTGACTAATAACTATATAAAATTAGTATAAATAGTATACTAATTAGAATAATAACTACAAAAGTTAGTACTAAATTAATTGAATTTCTTTTTTTGTTTTTCTTTTTCTTTTTTGGTGGAACTTGGGATTGAACTCAGGCCCTTGCACTTGCCAGGGAAGCGCATATTCCACTGAGCCATCTCCCCAGCCCTAATTGAATTTCTTTAATTCTTAACTGTGTTTTGATTATTCCAGACTAAAAATACTAAAGGACAACATTCATTACTGAATTCATTAGAAAATAGCTTAAAAACTTTTATTGTCCCTTAAAGAATTTTCATAAAGATAAAAACTAAGGGGAAGTATAATTTTGCCAAAATATTTTTGTTACTCTGAATTATGTTTAATCATGAACAAATTTCCTTTTTTATACATTTTTTCATTAAGATATGAAAAAATCAGAACACAAAATAAATCAGCATTTTGCCATTTGAATTTGAGTAACACATCACAGTTTGAATGTTAGTAAATCAATTTGATTTGTGCTAAAATGTACATATCCTGGGCAGAAATGTACTTAATTTTGACAAAAAAAATAGGGTTGCTAAACAAATTAATCAAACATCCACTCCCTGACCTGTCATATGATTTCCAAAGACATTTTTAGTTTTAGAGCTGCAAACCCAGATTACTCCTCTAAGGAAATCAAGTTTTAGGGCTTCAAAGGAGCTGAGTCTCATAAAGCAAATATGTGTTGTTATTTACAAATAATTGCAGCCCTTCTGTAATAACACCTGCTAATATTTAGACCTAAGAGCACATTAGCACTCGTTGTAAGTAAACATGCTTAACCACAGTGAACCTGAATTCATTTTAAAAGGTCTCCTAATTCATACTTTTAATCTTATAAAAAAACAAAAATACCCTTGTCTTCTAAATAGCTAATTCTTCTATCATATAATAAACAAACTAAACATTAGTTTTTATATACACCATACATGTGAAAAAAATATGGTCTTTTTTCTTTTTAAATCAAGCTGCAGAGTTTCCAGAAATTTGGTTTCTGCTTTTCTTTAATGTCTTTTTCCAAATTTGGGTCTTCACATGAATGTACTCTTTCTGTCAAGAATGATGACTATAGCCAGAAGGAATAAAATTTTTGGTATGATTTTGAAAAGTGAGTGCCAGATTTTAATTTTCAGAGCCTTATGCAATAGAAGAGCTAATTTTGAACATGGAGTTGGTATCAATAATAATGGTTTATAACTATGCTTATCTTGTCTCTGCTGCAATTTATTTCATATCCATTATTTTTGCTGACTGTAAGAAATTGTTTTCATAAACTCTTATATAATTTGATATTTCTTGTGCCATTGTATCATTAGCACATGCAAATTTTACTGAGTTTGCTTTTTTAAATTTCTGTAGGATGTGTTACTCCCCTGATTTCTTAGTAAAAGCCTAATTGTTTGCTATTTTTTTGTATTATTTACAAACACAGGCTTTATAAGCCTAATTAGGAAAACTGGTTCTCTACATGCTGATATTGTTGGAGTTGGAACCTTTGAAACTACTCATCTCTATGGTAAATATTTAGTGTTCCTGAATTTCTAACGCACACTTATTCACACTTATTGTCCAAAAGTTTCTCGATCACTACAAACTTCAGGTAGCACCATTTGGAATGAAATCCACCTATGTAATACCATACCTTTGGGACATTGTAAGATTGCATCTGATTAAGCATTTAAACAGAGAAGTTTCTACAGAATTATAATAAGTGTTCAATAAAGAAAGAATGAGAATATTAATGAGAAAAACTGCTAATTGTTAAGGCTGACACAATTCAGAATACTGAACAGCCATAAAATAAAAATATACCAATTGGCATCTAACCAGAGAGGCATATTCTAAGGTACCAACATAATCTTCTCTAAACTATTTTAAATCTACTCCTTCTAAGGTTAATACACATTGGCATTTTCTAACTCCACTTATTACATAAAGTGAAAACACTGTATGTGCAGTCAGTGAGAAATTCATACGGAATTGTACAAAAAATGCAAAAAAAGTTTTAGAGAAAAGGCTGGAAATGTAAGATATTGAAGACACTTTATTTTCTTAATATGCTTCCCACCCTATCTATTAGTCAAAGTCAGCCACTTCTCCTAGGTACTTCTTATCTAAGTTTATGGTTTAGACATTGTCACTGTCTCCTAAGAATCATTTTGTCATTTCCAGAAAAAAATTACAGTGCCTTCCTCAATGAAATGTTTTTCAAAAGCAATAAGATATTTGCAAAACATTGAATTAAATATTCATTCCTCAGAAAATATTCTTTAATGGACAGAAAGATAGTTGCTGAAATTAACATTGTTTTCATTAAGCACACTCCACTCTGAAGATATACCTCTCTTGTATGACTTGCATGCATACTAATTTTAGTGCAGATATTTTATTCTTTCTCTAGTAGTTACTTGTACATGTCATACTTTTCAGTCAAGAATACACATACATCTTCAATAAACAAATAATTTTATGTTATTCTTTTCTTTACTAATTCCCTACAACCAGTTCCTCAACATCTCAGGCACCTACAGGCTTCAAAGTGATTACGTGTCATCCTCCAGCATTAAAAGAATTCCCTGATTACTAAGTAGTGTGAAAACTCTTTTACATTTTAAGTATAAATCTGATCAATGTGTCTGAGGCCCTTAGGAAAGCTGCGCTGCTAACTACAACGGCCAAATCATAAAAAATAATAAACAAAACAAAACAAATAAAACCAAAGTTCTAAAATCGATGCTTTTCAAAAATAGCCCTGTTTATCTTTGTAGGTATGAAGAGGAAAACTATAGCCTTAAAGGGACCTATATGTAACTAAATGTTATGGAAGTTTAAGTGTCATGCTCTAATTTGGGAAATATTTTTAAAGTGAAAATGATATTAGTTTATCAGAATAATTTGCATACGTTCTTCACCTAACTTCAATCAGTGGAGAGTCTCAGAACTCTCCTCCAAACTATGTGCTTTATAGTTGTAGAAGAACTGACCTGGAGAGAGAGGGTGGGCCAGATAGCTCTGTGGGCTACAACACCTGCTGAGGAAAAGTGCAACAACTGCACTTCAATCCCTAGCATGCCACGCCCCCCTCCTCAGGCAGGCTGAGATAGTAAATGAGACTGGGCATGGTGGTGTGGGCCTATGATTCCAAGAAGGCTGAAAACAGGAGAATCACTACCAGTCCTATCCACATAGTGAAACCTTGTAAACCTTGTAGAACCTGTACTAAATTGATTTAAAAAAATGAACTGGAACTTGTAAATTTTGTGATGGAAATGCAAATAAAAAATAAGTTCAGTGGCTGAGGAGATGGCTCAATGGAATAAGTACTTCCCTGGCAGGCACAAGGGCCTGATTCAATCTCTGGTTCTGCCAAGAAAAAAAAAGTCTATTAAGAAATATATCATTTCTTTCTTCACACATTTTATTCATTATTTTTTCTATGTTTGGACACCATTAGAATAGAAATCAATAATCCACTCAAAAATAGTTTCTAAAAATCCACTAAACATTCCTGCTTTGAAGGAGCTTGAGATCTAGCAACTAAAAAGTGTCTATAAGCATACATTTCATAAAAAAGGAATATGAGTTCATGACTTACACATTTTTTGAAAAGAATATATCTCACGGTAATTATAAAACCAAAAAATTAATAAGAAATATCACTGGAATGGAATTCAACTAAGTAAGTCTAAATGTATCTTACAATTAATTTTATCAATATTATTATTTGCTTGATTGATTCTCTGGAAATTTGTTGCTGATGTGAACATCTCTTTCCCAGACTGTGTGTCTCCACTGTAACCCTTATAATAATGTCTGTTGTTCTCTTTCATCCAGTCTTCTGCATAGTTTCTATTAAAGAACTTATCAGAATACACACTAAGAAATGTCATATGAAACACAACTAAAGAAAGTTTACCTATTCCTGAATGTGGCAATGTTTAACAGGATTGATTGATTGATTGATTTATGGATCCGGGGATTGAATTCAGGCCCTTGTGCTTGTCAAGCAAGCATTTATTCTACTGAGCCAACTCTCCAGCTCTAGAGGAAAATTCTTTAACCAAACTGCAAGTGTAAAGAATAGCGAAGTCCTTTAAGTCCATTCCAAGAGTGAACTGGAAGTGAATGTGTCTGTTCTGTGTGTGGGCATTGAAGCACAAGCATTTCTTCTAGTAAACTGTTAAACAGTCTACCCATATCCCTGCATAATATTCCCCAAGGTAAATTATGAAGTGTTATGCTGTGTAACTTTCCCCAAAATCTCTATTACAAATTTGAGTTTTGTTTTGTTTCTCAGTAACATTAATGAATTTAAAAAAAAAAAAACTGGAAACAACAGACTTCTCTTAAAATAGCTGATCCAGGCATAGTTGATCAGCCAAGTGAAGAATGTGGACAGTTCCATAAAAACAGATTTTTCATCTATTAATAGTGCTATCTTATTAGTCTTCAAGGATGGGATGAAACAGATGCAGCCCAACTACAAGCCCGGCCCATGTATGGGAGAGCTTCTTCTCCCCCCTGCACCTACTGGATCCCTCGGGACCCAGCCCAAGCCCTGCATGTGAGTGAGACCATCAGCCTTGCTCTTGGACTCCTCCAAACCCCTCCAGAACTAGCCCAGGCCAGGTATGTATGTGAGTGAGATATTCTTCTGTACTCTCTGGACCTTTGCATATGCAGCCAGCCCAGGCCCTAGTCGGTGTGGGAGAGCTTCCACCCCACTCTCAGGACCCCTCTAGACCCAACCTAAGTCCAGGCCCTGTGCATTTGAGGGAGAGTTTCCTCACTCCCATGCAACCCCTGGAATCCAGCAGACCCAGTCTAGGCTTGTTATAAAGTCCTATAGTGAAACTCTGCACATAAAGTCCCTGAAGAGAGAGACTATAGGCCAGAACTACCTAGCTAATTCAGGAGAATTGCCAGATGGGCAAAACAGGTTCACTTCCAAGAGCTGCAGAAGGAGGATCTGAGTACAGCAGTCAGACCCAAGCTAGGCACACCTGGATGAACTCGAATTTAGTAGATCTGCAGCTGAATTTCAGTAGATGCTATTATAACTCAACCAAAGCTCTACACAAAAGGTAAGACGACAGTGCTATACAAAATGACAAAGAGAAGGAGCAAAATGCAGTGTCAGGCTCTGAGCCCAACCAGAACAAGTGCAGAGGACAGTAGCAGAGAAATAATTGGAAGTCACACAGCTGAAGCGTCTGAATCAATAGCATCTGAAGTAAACAAAAAGACAGCAGAAAGGACAGAGGAACTCAGATCAGAAATAACCTTTGTCCTCTAGTGTGGCCCGCCTGCAAAACAAAGCAGAATCTATAGGAAGGTGTGCACCAACTGTCCCAGCCTCCATCACTGCAGGCCCAGAAGCCTACGTACCCTCTGCTGCCTATGTGGGCTGGGCCAAGGGTTCCAAGGGCTGCCTCCACCCAACCTCAGAACAAAGCACAACAGCATGGATGGCATCCGGAGGCCAGCAGGGCCACACACAACACTCTTGCCAAATAAGCAGAACTTTGGACCAGGTGATGGGCTTTTTGTTCAAAATGTGACCCTCCTTCTAAGATGGCCATTCTCTTTGTAAATTCACTTTCCTTCCTCTGTTTCCTGCTTGAAGGAAAGTTCACACTCACACACTCCAGCTGCATTACAATACAAGGCAGCTGATTGCACCACCAGGCCTCCTACTCCTGCCTGCAGGGAATTCCAAGACTAGGTCTATCACCTCCTGAGACCCAGAAGCCTGCAGATGGGTGGCCCCTGTGCCAGGGTGGCAAGAGACCCCACTATCCACCAGGCTTGATCTTGGGCTCCTCAGATCTGTCTAGAGTGACAGCACTCTTTCTGCTTTTATATTTCTCTTCTACACTTTGTAATGCTAATACATAAAAGTCTTTTAAATGACTTTCTATAAAAGCATCAAACTCACATGGGACAGAGAAAAATATTAACATGTGTAAAGAAATGGATTCAGAGGTTAAAAAAAATCAAAAAGTATAAAAAGGTTCATTGATTGCCCATATTGGACTTAATGGAAGAATTAAATGAATCATACTTTACAAAATAATATATGGGTTTCTACAAATTTATAGAGTAAGGAATGGGAATAGACAAAAAAATTGCCTTTAATCTATGTGTTTTGCCAACCCATGTTGAATTACTTTACTACCAGAGACAGGAACTAACTGTACAAAACACCCAAGTTTAAAACACTTTGTTGGCTACATCATCTCTGCAATTATATATTTTATCTCTGTGGTTTTGTGATAAAGACATTAACTTAACAAACTTATGAGAAACATGTATACAATGCTTAAAATATAAATTATTTATGTAATACTTTCATTGAGAGTTGTATTGCCCTTAATTTGAGAGAATCATTTTAATGACATAAGTAATATAATTTTTTAAAAGGTATGATGTTTTTAGTTCTTCTGGAAAAAATGTCCAGGAGGAGAATACACAGGAGGAGAACAGCTGGGTTGAATGGAGCTGCTTTTCATAGTTTTTTTGTGGAATTTCCACATTGATTTCCACAATGATATATGTTCACCTATGGTTCTAGCAGCATAATTTATCATAGTCAAACCTTGGAAACAACCCAAATGCCCATCAACTTGGGAATACTTAAAATATATGTGCCATTTTTATACAATGGGGTATTGCTCAGCCATAAAGAAAGATAAATTTGAGGTTTTCACAGGTAAATGGATGCATATAGAGAGCATAGTCATAAGTGAAATAAATCAGACCTGCATGTGCAAACATCATATTGTCTCCCTAAAGTAAGAATCTGCAAAATAAATAAAATATGAAATGCACAGTAGATACTGTGAATGAAAAAGAATCTGTTCAGAGGGAAAGAACAGTTGGGATAAGAGAAAGGAGAAAAAATAAACAAGTAAGGAGGGGAGAAATATATATGTATATACATAGGATAGCTTGGATAATGGTACTGCTGATTTCTACTGGTGTATAGTAAGGAGCAGTTAGTGCTTTATTTTTTTCTTCTTTTTAATTTCTTTGACCAATTTTGCATGCTAATATCTGGTAATTTGAGCAACTAATTTGAATGACGAATATGCACTATAACAGCGATTATATGAATTCCTATCATCCTATATATTTCTAATGCTTTTTGATAATATTTTATTCTCTTTAAAAATAAAAGAAATCTTAAAATATTTAAATATTTTTAAAAGCTACTGTACAAATAGATTTTCAAAACTTATCTGTGTCAGTTGGTTTCCTTTTTATTGAAATCTGGCTGAGTTTAAATGAGAAAGTTTTTGGACTTTAATAAACTACTACAATCTTTTCATCAAACTACCAGTTATAATAAAGAATGACTTGACAGCTCGCCTGGTGAGTGAGAACTCCAGGCATGCTGTGCTAGAGAGACCTTTCCCACCATTCTCTGGTCCTGCCCCAGGCCCCAGACCCAGCACAGCTGGCTGGTGAGTGAGAACTGCAGGCCTGCCTACTAGAGAAACCTTTCTAAGCATTCTCTGGTCCTGCCGTGTGGGCACAGACCCAGTACAGCCTGCCCAACCCACCACACTACAGAGATTTTTCCCAGTGTTCTCAACTCCTGCCCATTGGCCCTAGACCCAGCACAGCCTGCCTGGTGAATGAGAACATCCACTGCCCTTTTGAGAGCCCAGCAGACCCGCCAATGCCCAGGCCCAGTGAGTGTGTGAGAGAACTTCTGTGCTCTCCCTGTACCCCTCCATACCCAGCTCAGGCCTGACATACAGGCTTGGGGAGAAACACTGAGGCTGAAGTCCTTGCACTGGGACTAGGGTCAAAATCACACAGCTAATCCAGAAGCAGAACATCTTATCAAAGGGGCACAACAGGCTCACCTCCAAGGACAGCAACAGGAAGAAGGTGAGCACAGCAGCCAGACCCAAGCCAGGCAAAACTACATGAACTGGAGCTTGTAACAATACCTGAATTTCATACAGTGCTAAGGTTAGAAATGCACCAAAATTCTATACCAAAAGTCAGAGGCACAGCTATAAGTCATAATAAAAACAAGGAGCCAAATGCAATCTCAGGCCTCCAGTTCACCAATGGTAAGTGCACTAACTTTAGCTGAGGACACTAACTCAGCTAAAATGAATAAATTAACAGAGTCAGAAGCAAAGAAACAACAGCAGAAAGGTATAGGGGCATTCAGACCAGAATTAATGCCTGAGAGAAGAAAAGAAATGTTTGCATATATAGCATCAGAAGTAAAGAATCAAATCCAGAAACATATGGGGGAAACACAATGTTCACACAGAACAAGCACAGAGAACATTACTCCAACTGAAACATATGAATTAACAATGTCTCAGGCAAAGAAACAACACCAAAAACATAAAGAGGAACTCAAACCAGAAAACGTTTCTGAAATACAAAAAGAAATCTTTGAAATCATAACATCTGAAGTAGAGAATCAATTCCGGAAATGTATAGATGAAACCCAATTTGGAAAAAACTCTCAAGTAAAAGAAGTAATAGCTGCCACTAACAAAGAAATTGACAAAAAAAAAAAAAAAAAAAAAAAAAAAAAAAAAAAAAAAAAAAAAAAAAAAAAAAAAA
>PVKA01016079.1:0-21226 GCA_004027165.1 Ctenomys sociabilis | reverse complement strand
GAATGAGCAGTACAGGAAAGAAATAGATCGAATGAAGCAGAGTCAAAGAGATATAGAAGAACTTAAAATCTCAATCACAAGCTTACAAAACCATCTGAGTGAAAGCAAAGACAGAGTCTCAGATCTTTTAAGACTCTGGCGCAGCTAGTGAAAAGGAGAGAAAAAATCTCTTAAACACAACTAGGATGCAGGAAGAAATAATCCATCACTTGCAAGATGACACCAAGACGAACAATGTGAGATTAATAGGCAGCAATGAGAAAGAAGGAGTCAACACAAACGATATAAAAAGAATATGGGCAGAAATAATAGCATAAAACTTCCCAAATATGAGCTAACAATCTTACATTCAGATAACTGAAGCATACAGAATGCCAAATAGCTTCAACCCAACAGAAAACACATCGAGACATATAATACTCAAGATCCCAGAAATCCAGCACAAGAATACTATACTGAAAGCTGCTAGAGAGAAGAAGCAGATCACATTCAAAGGAAAACACATCAGAATTACAGCAGACGTCTCTTCGAAAACCATGAATGCAAGGAAAGCATGTAGCAGAGTACTTCAAGTCCTCTATGAAAACAAATTCCAGCACAGACTACTGTACCCTGCAAAACTCTTTCAAACTTGATGGAGAAGTGAAATACTTCCATGACAAAGAAAATCTAAAGAATTTCAGGACAACAAAGCCATTCCCAGGGATGCAAGGATGGTTCAATATCTGCAAATCTATAAATGTAATACACTATATCAATAGAGCAAAAACTAGAAAACCACATGATCCTCTCAATTTATGCAGAAAAGACCTTCAACAAAGTCCACCACTCATTCATGTTCAAAAACCTTCAGAAAATTGGAATAGAAGGCCTCTACTTCAACTTGATAAAAGCTATCTATGACAACCCAGCTGCTAATATAATTCTAAATGGCGAAAAAGTGAAATCTTTAACTCTTAGATCTGGTACAAGACGAGCATGTCCTCTATCACCCCTATTATTCAATATAGTATTGGAATAATTAACAACATCCGTAAGAAGGAGAAATAAAAGGAATAACAATAGGTAAAGGAGTTAAAATATCACTATTTGCAGATGACATGATACTTTACTTAGAAGACCCAAAAAACTCCACCAAGAAGCTACTAGAATTGTACACAAATTCATCAGCATAGCAGGATATAAAGTCAGTACTCAAAAGTCAATAGCATATGTCTACACAGATAACAAATGCACTGAGAGTGAAACTATAGAAACAATACCTTTTACAATAGCACAGCTTAAAGTGAAATATCTTGGAATTCATCTAACTAAAGAAGTTAAAGATCTTTTCATGGAAACTTATAGTACTTTGAAAAAGGAGCTATTAGAGGATTTCAGAAAATGGAAAGATATACCCTGCTCTTGGAGAGGAAGATCTAACATTGTGAAGATGGCCATACCCCCAAAACTTTTGTACACATTCAATACAATCCCTATAAAATTACCAACAAAATACCTCCTAGAACTAGAGAAATCATTCTTAAAATTATTTGGAACCAGAAAAGAACTAGAATAGAAAAAGCAATCCTGGCCAACAAACACAAGTCAGGAGGCATTACAATTCTGATTTGAAATTATACTACAAAGCTACTGTGATAAAATCAGCATGGTATTGGCAACAAAATAGATCTGAGGATCAATGGAATAGACTAGAAGATACAGAGGCCTGTACAAACACACTCAACCACTTGATCTTTGACAAAGAGGCCAAACATGCTTACTGGAAGAAAAATAGCCTCTTTAACAAATGGTGCTGAAAAAATTGGCTCTCCACATGTTGAAAACTAAAACTTGATGCAGGTCTATCACCATGCACTAAGCTAAAGTCAAAATGGGTCAAGATGTAAACATTAAAACAGAGACACTCAATCTGCTGGAAGAGAAAGTAGGAGAAACTCTTGAAGACATAGGGGTAGGCAAAGAGTTCATGAACAAACATATACGCATGAAAACTCTTGAAAGAATTAACAACTGGGACCACCTGTTATTGAGAAGTTTTTGCTCATCAAAAGAAATTACCATCAAAGTGAAAAGGCAACCCACAAAGTTTTAAAAATTTCTAACTAATAAGCAATCAGACAAGGTCTGCTCTGTAGAACATATAAAGAACTAAGATATATTAGGTCCCTCAAATTTAAAGACCCAATTCATAAATGGGCCTCTGTAATGAGTACATATTTCACAGAGGTCAAAATTAAAGAAGTGAATAAATATATGAAAAAATGCTCCACATTGCTAGCAATCCATGAAATGCAAATAAAAACAACACTGAGATTCCATCTTACTCCAGAAAGAATGGTTATCATAGGGAAATCAACCAACAAGAAATGTTGGAGAGGTTGCAGGGAAAAGGGAGCACTTCTCCACTGCTGGTGGGAATGTAGACTCATGCAACCATTATGGAAATCAGTGTGGAGACTCCTTAAGAAACTAAGACTGGAAATCCCATCCAAGCCAGCTATACTCCTACTGGCAATTTCCCAGAAGGATCTTATCATAGGTATATATGTGTTCCTAAGTTGATAGCAGCACAATTCGTGAGTGAAATCTTGGAAACAACCAAGATGCCCATCATATGAGGAATGGTTGAAAAAGATGTAGTATATTTATAGAATGGAGTATTACTCAGCTGTAAAGAATGATAAACTCAAAGCCTTCAAATTTAAGTGGATGCCACTTGAAGACATACTTATAAGCAAAGTAAACCAGACCCACATGTGCAAATATCATAAGTTTCCCTAGTATAACTCAAAAGAAGTATTGCAAATAGAAAATTGCAATTCAAAGGAAAGGGAGAACTTAAGGATTGGATAATGAGGAGAGGACAAGGAGAAACATTGAGAAACATGACAGAGACAAGACCATTCACTTATATACACTAGATGGGTAAGACAATGATCCTGAGAAACATCAGGAGATTTTTGAAACTAGCAGTTAAGTGGTAAGATTCTCACCCTGACTAACTATGCTGATACCTGTGAACCTAGCAACTATATTGAATTTAACAACTTGTGATAGAAGGGTCCAAATGCCGGCTATTCTGGTCTTCTAAATATTTACTTCTTGTCATGACATACCAGCTATTACTACACTGCCCTTTTTTAAATGGTAGTATATTAAAAATAAGACAAAATAAAATGTTACAAGACAGTCATGCTACAATGGTACTATGCTGTATACGGATGGATTTCTAAATATCTATGTGAATATATTTAAGTATTCATTCTAGTTTTTTAATTTTTTTTTCTTCTTCATATTCTGTATAGACTTAGAGTTTAGTATATCAGTACTTGATGTAAAATAAATGTTCCATGTTGTGCCTATGATGTCTGATATTTAGACTAATAGTGTGGGTAAACTGAACTGCATATGTTTTAGGGTAATAATAAACTCCTCTTCTAGAAGGTTAACAACCTAAGTTTGCATTTTGCAAATTGGAGAAAAATAAAGGCTGCAAGATCAGCCAACATTTTGGCCCTAGCCTTTCAAGGTCAGTGGAGACTCAGGACATAGGAAAGCCTGTACTGTAACATCATGTAACTCAGTAGTGCCCCAAATTATCTGATAAAGGAGATTATGGGGCCACAGATGAATGCAACCGATGATGTATAGTGTGCCTATGGAGCGTCACATGGAGAGAAAACTTTCTCTCAGGCTTCCAAAGAGAGCAAATTGTTCAAGCAATGGCCGTGACTCATCCACAAGGCTGACACTGACAAGGGATGTAGAGGTACAGTGTTACAGGATAAACGCTGAGGGTACCTGACTGACCTTATTGGATACAAAAGATATATTTTTTGTTATATAGGTCTTCTTTGAACTCGGTCTGAACCATCCAGCAGAAATGTATAAAAATGGAGGTATATAAAGTAAAGTTATATTGATATAATGAACCATGAATGGCTCAAGTCAACAAATTCTGTGGATAACCAGCTTCTATTGTGGACTGCTGATCTGTGTTGGATTGTTTTATTTTTAAAAATGTACATATATATGTATATATATATGTATATATTTAGCCATCCATGTTGTGAAAAATCTGTAACATATGCATCTTTGTATGTTACCCTGTTTATGTCATGTGTTCTCTTTGCTTTTGCTTCCATTTCTCACTCTTCAAATTAAAATAAAAATAAATAAATTTAAAAATAAAAAATGGCTTTACAAAGAAAATAAAGAATGACTTTATCAAATTACCTGCAAAAATATACATTATTGTCCCAATATAAAAAAGAAAAGTAGGTCAATATAGCCACAATATCTTTCAATTAACGTAGGAATTGCCAGATAAAAAGTGTTAAACTCTTGTCCAGTAACAAGTCTTTATGTAATGAGTAATATGACTTTTGAACCAAATATCTCAAAACTTTTCAGTAACCATATTGCACAAATATTTATCAAAAAAGCAGAATTTGCAAATATCTTGTCCCATGATGATACGCACGTTTCAAGGGGTATTGAAAGCCACCTTGATGGATATGTAGTAATAGATGTTATTTTAAAAGTAAGAAAAAGAGAAATAACCTTTGAAACAACAACAAAAAAAGAAATATCTGAATTAATAACATCTGAAGTAAAGAATCAAATGGAGAAACATATAGAGGAAATCAGATAAGAAATAATCTCTGCAGTAAAAGAATCAATAACTACTACTCAAGAAGAACATGGAAAAAAAACAGAGATTAGAAAAATGATGCATTCCTTAAATGAGTAATACAGGAAAAAAATAGATAACATGAAGCAGAGACAAAGAGATATAGAGGAATGAACTTAAAATCTCATTCACAAGCTTAAGAAACAGTTTGAGTGAAAGTAAAGACAGAGTTTCAGATCTTGGAGATGATATCACCAAGTGAAAAGGAAGAAAATATATCTTAAAAAATTTGGACGCAGGAAAGAAATAATTCATCACCTGCAAGACGATGCACAAATGAGCAATGTGAGGTTAACAGACATCAAGAAAGAAGGAGTCAATACAAATGATATAACAAATATGGGCCAAATTAATACCAGAAAACTTCCCAAATATGAGGAAACAATGTGACTTTTAGTTAACTGAAGCATATAGAACTCAAAATAACTTCAACCCAATTAATAAAAATATACCGAAATATGTAACAGTCAAGATGCCAGAAATCCAGCACAAGAACAATATATTGAAAGCTGCTAGAGATAAGAAACAGGTCACATTTAATAAAAATCTATTAGAATAATGGCAGACTTCTCTACAAAAACCATGAAGGCAAGCAGAGCATAGAGTAGAGTACTTCCAGTCCTCTATGAAAACAAATTCCAGCACAGACTACTATACCCTGCAAAACTCTCTTTCAAGTGTAATGGAGAAGTAAAATGTTTCCATGGAAAGGAACAATTAGGAATTTCATTATGACAAAACCAACCCTACACAGACTATGAAAAAATGTTTTAGAGAGGGACAAAAATGGTCAGAAATCCATGAATAAGAAGAAAAGGAACCCAGTAAATAGGGCTTGCAACCAGAGGAGAAACAGAAGCCAACAACAGGTAAATAACATGTTGATTGTAAGTCATTACTTCTCAATTATAACCATCATTGTAAATGGACTCAATTCATAATTTAAAGAAATAGACTGGCACAGTGGATTAGGAAACACAATCCAACAATATGCATTATACAAGAAATATGCTTAACTCATAAAGCAATTCATAGGCTGAAAGTCAAAGGATGGAAAACAATATTACATGACCCAGCACTTCAGAAAAAAGCATGGGTAGCAATCCTGTTCCCAGGCAATCTCAACTTCAAACCAAGAATGTTCAAATGAAATAAAGCAGGCCACCATATAATGATTAGGGAAAAATTCAAGAGGAAGAGGTAACACTCCTTAAAGTATATGAACCAAAGACGGGAGCACCCAACTATATAAGACAAATATTAATGAACATAAAAATCTGATTTTCAATGCCACAATGTTAAAATGAGGCCTTAACATCACATTATCCCAAAAGACAGGCCAAGTGGACAAAAAATTACCAAAGAAGTAACAGAACTGACCCAGAGCTTTGAAAAAAGGTACATAGTGGACATCTACAGAGTATGCCATTGAAACACAGTTGAATACACATTTTTGAAAGCTGCACATGAGTCATTTTCTCAAACAGATCACATACTAGTTCATAGGTCATGCTTAAGTATATGCAGGAAACAGAAATTATCTCATGCTTATTATCTAATGACTGTGCAATGAAACTAGAAATAAAAGAAGAAACCAGAAAATCCCCATAAATACACGGAAATTAAGCAACACCCTACTCAGCAACCAATGGGTCACAGATGAAATTAAACAAGAAATTCAACAATACCTATAATTCAAAGAAAATTTATCCAAAACTTATTGGAATATGTAGGATATGATGAAAGCAGTTTACAGGGGGAAAGTTATAGCTATGAACTCACATATTAGGAAAACAGAATAGGAAAAAATAAACACCCTAATGTTACACCTCAAACATCTACAAAAAAAAGTGAAAACCAAGCCCAGAGCCTAAATAAAGAAAGCAATCATAAATATAAGAGCAGAAATCAATATATTTGAGATGAATAAACAATTCAAAAATTAATGAATCAAACAGCTGTTTCTTTGAAAGATTAAAAAAAATTGATAAACTCCTAACTGACCTCATCAAAAAAAGGAAATAAAAATTCAAATACAAGCAAGAAGGAATGAAAAGGATGTAATTACCACAGACCTAGTGGAAGTTCAGAAGATTATCACCTGTTACTTTGAGAATTTATACTGCCACAGAGTAGAAGACAAAGACGGAATGGACAGATTCCTAGAAAGGTACAAATTACCAAAACTCAGTCAAGAAGCTAGGACAACTGTCAATAACCCAATAACAGCCAATGAAATTTGAAATGTAATAAAAAGTCTGTTGACAAAGGAATGTCCAGGTCCTGATACACAGCTGAATTCTACAAGAAATTCAAAAAGATATAATCCCTACAGTCTTCAAACTCTTCAATGAAACTGAAAAGGAAGCAGTCCTCCCAAAATCATTGCTGGAGGCAAGTATTATACTGATTCCAAAACCAAGGAAAGACGCAACTAAAAACAGGAACTACAGGTCAGTCTCACTCATGAGCATAGATTCAGAAATCCTCAATAAAATCATAGCAAATAAAATACAGCATATCATCAAGAAGGTCATACACAATGACCAGGTAAGATTCATCCTAGGGATGCACAGATGGTTCAATATATGAAAATCCATAAATGTAATATACTATATCAATAGAGCCGAACATAAAAACCACATGATCATCTCAATTAATGCAGAAAAGGCCTTTGACAAAGTCCATCACTCATTCAAGTTCAAAGTCCTACAGAAAATTGGAATATATGGCCTCTACTTCAATCTGAAAAAAGCCCATCTAAGACAACCCAATGGCTAACATAATTCTCAATGGCAAAAAAAAGGAATCTTTTACTTTCAGATGTGGCACAAGAAAAGGATTTGCTCTATTACCACTCCTATTCAATATAGTTCTAGAATCATTAGCTAGAGCCATTAGACAAGAGAGAGATATAAAAGGATTAAAATTAGGTACAGAAAAAGTTAAATTATCATTATTTGCAAATGATATGATAATTTACTTTGAATACCCAAAAACTCCACCAAAAAGCTGCTACAATTGATCCACAAGATAAAAACTCAATATGCAAAATCTAATAGCATTCCTCTACACAGATAACAAACACTATGAGAAAAAATTTAGAGAAATATTATCTTTTACAGTGCATCGCAGAAAATGAAATACCTTGGAATTCATCTAACTAAAGTAGTCAAAGATCTTTTTGTGGTACTTTGAAAAAAGGGATCATACTGGATTTCAGAAAATGGAAAGATAGTCCTTGCTCCTGGATAGGAAGAACCAACATCATGAAGATGGCCATAGTACAAAAATTTCTGTACAGATTAATGAAATCCCTATCAAACTACCATGAGCATACCTCCAGCACTAGAGAAATCATTCCTAAAATTTATTTGGAACCAGAAAAACCTGGAATAGAAATGGCATTCCTAGGCAACAAAGATAGGGCAGCAAGCATTACAATGCCTGACTTGAAATTATACTACAAAAGTACTGTGATAAAATCAGCATGGAACTGGCAGCAAAATAGACCTGATGAAAAATGGAATAGATTAGAAGATGTAGAAGCTTCCATGAACACATTCAACTACTCAATCATCATCAAAAGGGCCAAACATGCTCACTGGAAAAAGGATAACCTCTCTAACAAATGGTGCTGGAAAAACTGGCTCTGTACATACTGAAACTTGGCCCAAATCTATCACCATTCACTAAGGTAAAATCAAAATGTATTAAAGATCTAAATATTAAAACAGAAACACTAAAGTTGTTGCAATTTTGTGGTAACAAAAATTAAAATCTTGTATATTAGCAACTTGGGGAACCTAATACTATGCTATTAAACATAATAAAAATGCTATGTGTAGAATAAGCACTTGTGGGGCCAGGGAGATAGCTCAGTAGAATAAGTGCTTGCCCGGCAAGTGCAAGGTTCTGAGTTCAATACCTGGTTCCTCAAAAACAAAAACTGAGCTAACGCAGGGAACTCAGTGGGATAAGGGCTTACCTGGCAAACACAAAGTCCTGAGTTCAATCATAAAGCCCTGAGTTTTTGGTACCACCAAAAACAAAAACTTAAACAAAACCAAAAAACAAAAACAAAGGGAGAAATGTTGTATAATAAACCTTTTGAAATTGTTACTCCTGTGTAACTGAAATTTTTTAATCTTTAACCAAGCATTCCCCACTCTCTTTGCAGTCCTTGGTAACTACTACTATGATCTCTGCTCTTATATAGTTAGTTTTTTAGATTGTACATTAGAACACATTGTCTTTGAAGTTCTTTGATTGGCTTGTTTCATTAATATTATGTCCTCCATGGAGATCTGTATTGTCACTAATGATCAAATAATATTCCATTGGGTATGTACATTATATTTTCTTTAGTCATGTATCTGTTGATTAACACTAATTTAATGTGTTGATCATTATAAATATAAAATAATATTGCCAATAACATGAAAGTGAAGACATTGCTATGACATAAGAATGTCAATTCTTAGAGGGGCTACAAGGATAGCCGTTATTTTGGCAGTAGCCCTTCAAGGTCAGTGAGGACTCAGGACATAAGAGAACTTATGCTGTGACATCCTGTAATTCACTCATGTTCCAAATTTTTTATCAAGGAGATTATGGGGCCACAAAGGAATGTAATTGACATTGTGGAGTGTGTCTAAGGAGAGTCACCTCAAGAGAAAAAATTATTTTAGGCTTTTACAGAGAGAAAATTGGTCAAGCAATGGTGGTGACTTGTCTGCATGGCTGAAACTGACAAAGGATCTACAAGCTGCAGTACATGGTTTCAGCCTAAATCCTGAGGGGATTTGACTGACCTTGTCAGATACAAAAATTATATTGTGAGTTACATAGGTCTTGTTTGAATTTATTCTTAACCATCCAGCAGAAAACTATAACCATGAGTATAAAAAGCAATACCATATTAATATGCTGACCTATAAAAGACTCAAATCAACAGCTCCTGACAATTGCCAATTGTGCTTATAACCCTCTGCCAATATGGACTACTGGACTATACTGGATTATTTTTGCTGAATTCAAGTATTTACACTCTTTACACTGGCTTCAAGAATGAAAAGGTTCTTTAATGATTTCTCCAAGTATAGCTTCTGCAACTGCAGTGGAACACCCATTTCTAACAAAACAAAACAAAGGAGAGGGATATAAAAAAGGACCATTTTGTAGTGAAAAAATATGCATGCATAAACAAGATAGTTAGGATAGATATATAGCTACTTTCTCTTTGTTCAATGAGAGTAGAGGTTTGTAATAATATTGTTCAGACAAGATATCATAGCTCCCTCTTGTTCTCTGAATAACTACTATGAAGACAACATACAATGTATTATTGTAACTGTCCTACTAACTTGTTTTGAAGCTGTTTCATTGCTATTTTATCTTTTTCTCATTAAAATGAATAAAGGATTTAAAAAATAAAGTTAAAAATGGAAAGAATCTCATTTCTATTGGTTACACAGTAGGTGGATCATTGGTTCATACATTTATGTTTATTTTACATTTATTTTTAATAAAAACCCTTAATTTTTCATAATAACTACCAAGCAACATTCCAGAATTCTGTATGAAGTTTCACTTTTCTCAACATTCTTTCTAAGACATTTTATATTTGATCCTTTTATTTTATTACTTCACACCATTTTAAGAGGTATGAAGTAATGTCTCTCAATAATTTTGATGAACTTTTCTTTGATAATTACTGTTAAGCAACTTTTCATGCATCGATAGACTATTTGCCTTCTTCGGAACAATGTCTGTTTAACTCTATTGTCTATGTGTTGTCACACTGCTACAAACAACTATTATAAGAACTTAAATTAGGATAAGTATAGAACATGTTATGTGTTCACTATTTCAGAGTCAATTATCATGCAATAAAAATCAAACATTGCTACTTACCATACAAGACATTTGGGGTGGGCCAGATAGTGCAGCATACTAAAGGGCCTGCTTTTCTATGGCAGACTCAGGGGCACAGGGGGGTGCTGAGATGGCATAGTGGCACACACCTACAATCCCAGCACTTAGGAGGCTGAAAACAGGAGGATCCCTACGAGTTGCATCTGTGTAGTAAGACCCTGTACTAAATACTTAAAAAAAGAGGACCTTTCGACAGATATAATAGGCTTAAATGTGAATTCCTAAAAGCTCTAGCTACAAGATAGCTAGAGAAACACTACAAACCCATGGTTTTCACACCAAATTGTACTAAAGTACACTATATAATTAATTATTTTATGTTAAATGAGTATCAGGAGCCATTCTGAAAAGTCTTCACAAACCTGATGTATGAAACACATCATATGGCTGGCACAGGAGCGGTGCAGCAGAGTACAGATGTTAATCAAAGAATTCCCCTGTTTCTTTCTAAAAGTACTCTATTTCCCGCATTTTCAATTATTCATTAATACATTGTAAAATTGTCCAATTTCTAGACCTAGTAACTTGATTTATTGCATAATTCATAATTTTCCTAAATCATACATTTTCTCAATTAGAAAAATCATCCCTTGGCCTGATAACAGTTGCTAAATTGATTTTGGGATTTAGTATTTTACATTCAAACTTATATGCTTTTTCTGTACTTTAAAAATGGTAAAATTATAATATTTAGCATGTTCTTTTTAAAAATAATAATTTATTTATTCATTGCTATGTAGCTTAACTAAGAATGATCCTCCTGTCTCAGCCTCCCCAGCACTTGGATTACAGGCATGTGCTACCATGCCTGGTTTCAATGGCCAACATGATGCACCGGGTTTGCAGGGGCTGACATAGTATGTGCTGCCAGGGATCAAACCCAGGTCCTTGCACTTGCCAGGCAAATACTTAGACAGCCAAATTATCACCCTAACCCAGCATGTTCAATCTTAAGGACATTTTATAGCCAGATAAAATGGTACATCACTTCCAAATTGGGTTGGGAAAAATTTCCATCTGTATATAAAGCTGAAAAATATCGATTAACTACAGTTCTTGATGAGTTCTTAGTGAGAGGAGGGCTAAAATGCATCTTAGGCTGTCAAATGAATATACAAGAGTATTCTAATTTCTAAAAAGATTGGCAACACAAGATACTTAAGATAATTATATAACTAATTTTTATTCATTAATTAAAGGAACAATTTGTGCTTACGTTACTTGATTAAATTTTCATGCCAATGTTTTGTAGTGTAAGCAACTACTTTGAAGGAAGCAATATGTATTATGTTAGCCATTGTTAATCTCCTATTATTGGGTCTCCAGGAAAGCATTTACTCCACTGAGCCATCTCCCTGGCCCCTATTATTGGGTCTCAAAATTGTATATCATTCTTTTTATTATTTTTCTATTTAAAAAAGATTAAATTTTACCATGGAAAAACAATTACCCAAGTTTTTTCTTTAGTATGTTAAATTCAATAACATTGCAAAAATCAGAGAACAACATCTGCACTTTCAGGCTGTGATAGAATTCCTTTCATCAGGCTAAATATTTGCCCAAATATAAATGTAAAAGCTGAGGAAAACATCCCACCCAAAATAAAATATGTATTAAAGTAAAATTTTTGAATTTGTAAAGAACAAGGCAATGAGAATGGTAAGAATCAACACACAGATATAAGTAAAGTAAGGGCAACACTCAGAAGATCTGATATGAAGAAAAAAAAGGTTTCGTTTTCAATTCTTTAAATTAGATGATATTTTATACAAAGAAGCAGCACTGTAGATGCTTTATAGCCCCTAATTTAAAACAGATAAAAGTACCTATCTTTTAGAAGACAATCTCTAAGAAATAACTATTGATACCACATTTCTCAAAATTTTTAAAACACAGACATTCTATTAGGTAATTATTTTTTGGTAATTAAAATGCACATTTCCTTAAATTCTAGGAAAATATTATTTTGTGAAACACATTGTTTTTCTTTTGATCAAATTTTATTTGTCTTTATCTAACACAAACTATTTTAAAAAGTCTAAACTTTTAAACTTTCATAAAATAAAATTGTGGGATCCTAAAAACTGAGACGCTATCTTTCTAGTAGTATTTCTTAGCCTAAGGTACATAGATTTATTTTAATTTCTCTTTTTGTATTTAGTAAAATAGTACAGCCCTACATGAACATATTCACATTGAAAATAATCAGTTATATTTGTATTTAGAAGCTTTTAAATAATTATCCCCTTTAAAAGTTTATTACCCAATGTCTACTACACATCCATTAACCTTCCTCTACATTAACAATGAAGAAAGAAATTTCTGTAATACACAATGTTACCTTTACACTTTTCCAATACTGAATGACTTCTCATACAAATAGAAATTGCAACATATTAAAGAACAATCTGAAACCAATGATATAGGATTTCATTGTAGTTAAATGGAAACATTTTTTTGGAGTAATAAAAAATAGCATCAAATTTTGAAACCCATGGAGTCCTTTAAATTTATACAATAAAACAACTGGTGAAGGCTGTAATATATGACTTTATCTGCAGAATAAAATTATGCTAATGAATTATGAATTTATCCCACCTCATATGAGTTTGTGAGCTTCTCAATTAGACAAAATATGAAGTTATTAATCAGTGTTTACAAAATATGGTTAGTGCACTCTTTTGTATGTGTGAAAACCACAGAATATTCCTGACATTTTAAGGAGAGAGAGGGAGAGAGAGAGAGACTTGTATGGTGCTATTCAAATCCACATCAAAAACTGTCTTTTGTTGTGAAGAAAGAAGGATATTGGATGGCTCCTTATGCTGGATATTGTACATATATAGACACCATTAAAGAGAAATCAGGAATAAAAATAAACTGAGTTCTTCCTTCCAACCAGTAAAAGCTGCCATGAACTGGGTCCAGAAACAGTGTGAAGACTCTCCTAAGCCACATCTTTTCACAGAGTTTGCGTAACTGATTTTCTAACCTAAAATTTCATAGAAGCAGATAGGCAAGTATGTTGACCTCTCTGATAATTGTAACAGACAGAGTTCCAGAATAAAGCACAGTACAGGATAATCAGAAAGTCTTTGGTGTTCTTAGACATCACAAACCATTCAAAATGTACTCCCAGTATTCATGGTCCATTTGTCGTAAAGCAAGGAGATGGAGTGATGGAAGAGAGGATATGAACACATAGCAACAGCACAGTACTTTGATTGCAGAAGAACAGGATCTCTTCTACTGTACATATGAGGCAAAGCGGTGCCACACTTCTTAGTTCTTACTTGTACTGAAAGGGAACAATACAAGATAAGCACAGTGGCAGGCAATGAGAATTTCTTTTGCACATTATACCTAGGAGTCCAGTAACTGCACTCGGATATCTATTGCTACTTTTAAACTAAGACCGTGTTTTTCACAGGCTGCCTTCAGTGACAATAAGCGCATCAAATGTATTAAGGCGGTCTACATTCTAAGACACTCTGGAGTCCTCTGGCAGCTGGATTTGGCTTCAAGTTTCAGACTGTCTTGGGGAACCTTTCCTACAATACACTACCATACATCCACTCAACTTCCTCCAGAGTCTTGTCTCCAGGTTAGACATGTAGCCAGCTCAGATGGAAGTCCCACCCTTGCCCTTTCTGCTCTTCAGTTTCTCTTAAAGCTATTTCCCTTAACATTCTTTCAAGTTTATTGCCATTTTCCTGTCTTTTTCTTAAGAAATTCAATCTAATGTCAATGATCAAATTAATGCTTTAATAAGTAACATTTTGGATTCTCAGTGTGAGGAATCTCTCAGTTGGAAAATGCAGTTACTACAGCATTAGTATATCATTCTCTTTACATCAAGTAGAAAATTAAGGTAGTAGAAGTTCAATCTTTGTTACAGCCACTATACGTTGGAATCAATTAGAATTGATTGCACTGTCCCGAAGTACTAATGTTGAATTTTCAAAGGCTATGCCAAATATGAAATTCTAGATACATTTCTTTTATTGCAATCATCATGGAAATAGTTCCCAGTGAAGTGTTTCTCACAACAGATTAAAGTACCATTTATACCATTGTAATTATCATTGTGTCTGAGGCTAAAATACTTGAAAATTATTTCGTTATAAAGAACTAAATATAAATATACATATATATACTTCCAAATAATTCACAAAACAAATGCAAACATATGTACACACTACATAGATAATAATATACAGTTCCACATTCATAATACTATATTATTTATACCAGTTAAAATGTGGAAGCAACCCAAGTGTTTATCTATCAATAAATATGTAAACTAATATATGTGTACAATGCATTATTCAGCCATAAAACTAAAGTAAATACTGACAATTTCTCAAATAAGGGTCAGCCTCATCAATGTTATGTAACCTAGAATAAATCATTCACAAAAAATGACTAATATTGTGGTGTAAGAGGTAACTAGAGTAGTCAAAGACACAGAGATGTAAGGTAAAATGATGTAGAAGCACAGTTGGGAAAGGGCCTGGGGGTACTGGACAATGAGTATAGAGTTTCCATGCAATTTGATTAACAGTTTTATAAATGGCAAGAATTTGGTAATTTTCAAGGGTTGCACAACAACATGAATGTACTAACAGCCACAAAACAGACTGCACAACACTTAACATTATAAATTTTATTTTTATACATTAAAATAATAATGAATATTAAATTGGGATAATAATAATAAATTGAAATAAATAATGAACTGATAATTAAAATCTTAGCGTGTGTTTCTGTGTTTTATACAGAACCTTAAAGAGTCAGTCTTTTTACTACTGTAGTTAGTGCTACAACTTTTCACTGGTTGTTCCAATTTGGAAATTCTCAGCCCAGATAACTAAAATCATGTGAAAAAGCACAATCTCTGTAAGTACTCTTTCTCTGGCTCCATCACCTCAACAATACTGTAGCATTTTCCCAGAAAAATGTCCTATACTCTCCAAAACACATTTTTTTTACTTCTAAAATTTATAGCTTCTTCAATTTATTTTACATTAATAATGAAACTGAGTCAGATGAAGTCCACTCATATTAGCTAAAATATGTGGTACAATAAACAGGCCCAGAACTCAAGCCTCACTGCTAAGAGTGGCTTATTCATCAAATTCCATAGCACCTCACCCCTCCATTCCTTTTTCCACTCTTGAATGTTGACATAAAAACATCTGAATGTAAGTTCTATGGCATGTTAGCCACATTTTCGTCATAAAACATAATACCCAATATCCACCAGTTAAGAAAGAGAGTTCTTTGGTAGTTTTGTTGTTGTTTGTTTGTTTGTTTTTGGTGGTACCAGGGATCAAACTCAGGACCTTGTCCTTGCCAGGCAAGCGCTTATCTTACTGAGCTATCTCCCCAGCCAAAAGAGAAGTTTTAATTTGGCTCTTTATATCAGAAGGTTCAGGTCAAATTTTCTGGATATTTTAGAAGAAAACTGTACCATGTGAGGTCACAATATTTTAACTCAGAGCTGTATGACCTTAGTGATTTATGAAACTTACAGTACAGCATCATCCAAAAGCCCACTAGCTAAAACTTCCAGTCCCCCACTGTAGATTTTCACACAGGAAGCCTGAGATGATAAACTCACTGATTTTCAATGTAAAGCAAATATTCTTAAGTAAAAAGGCTGAATAGTTTAGGCTATAGTTAAGGTTGAAAAGAAAAAAAAATTAGATACATATAAATCATTACAGAAGAGTATAATAAGATTTATTTATATCATTTTATTCAAATTTTATACCTTATATCACTTCTCCTAACACTCCTCCAAGCCTTCATAATTTCACTGTCCCTGAGCAAAAACATTATAGTAGCTACAATGTTTTGGCTTAAGAATTGATATCTAGAGTAGTGTGGTTAATAGGGAATATTAGCAACAATTAACTAGATCTATATGTTCTCAGATATAGGTTGTTCATTAATATCAATAAAATCATGCTGATCTCTTTACTGGATCATTTCATGTGCATGATTCTTTCTCAAGTTGATGTGTCTGCTATACAACTGTGCTATTCTCAATATATACCAGGCCTGGAAATTTATAACACCTTTCTCAGTGCTAATAGGATATGCTGAGCTCAGCGCTCTGGCTCAATAGGACAGTATTTTTCTATAGAAAATATCTAAGCATATCTTCCTGTTCTATAAATATCACTGCAGAAATAATTTTCCATAGATAAATGCAGAGTAAATACTTCTACACTTTGCTAATGCAGTTGCTCACGGGGCGGAGATGAAAACCGTGTTGTTATAAATAAAAAGCAGCAGACCATGAGATTAACTTCTTCTAGTTTTAACAATCTTTCCCCTTCTTCTGATCTCTTATACTGTCTATGTGTGCATGTGTTTTTAGCTCAGTCTTAAGAGTGTAATTAAATACTGATGGAATTTTTTGTTTGTGGCTCAACTAGCTAAGAAAGGACACATTGGTTATGTGTATTCCAATTTCCACAGATTTACTTTGATCTGGCCAGGCCATTATTAATATCACAACTATATTCATGGCTTCCACTAAGGACATATCATACTAACAGAAATCTATACACATACAGGTAAAATGACATTATCTGTTTATTTCTCAATTATTTACTCTCTGTTTAGAACTGAAAGCCCGATCATACAGGGACAGTTATATAATTTCCTTGGCATGTAATTTATAATTCAAAGTAAATTGATGAAGTTTACTTCTTAAAATGTAGTATTGCTTAATAATTTGTAATGTGTATGATTAAAACTTATAAGTACTATCCATGTTAAAACAAAATGAATTTTCAAAGTAATTGAACCTTAATTGTATATGCCACATAGAATTTATCCCATATTTCTTATATAAAGAAAATCCACAGTAAATGCAGAGAGGCTGCCTTAATGTAAAATTATTATTCTTTCACTCAAAAAAATTATTCTCTAGGTACATATATGGCTTAAAAAATCTTTCTCAAGTACCCAGGACTATAATCTAAAAATATATCAGAGATATAGGTTCTCATAAAGGAAAAGACATAAGAAGATGCTTGATGTTCCTTACATTTCTAATATAATACATTTAATTACCATAGGAGATATAATCTGATTAAAGAAATATACCTGAAAACAATTCAAATGTCCATCAACTAAGAAATGGATAAAAAAAGGTACAATATTTTTATACAATGAAGTATTATTTAGCAAGAAAAATGATATATTGTAGGATTTTGTAGATAAATGAATGCAGGTAGGTACTGTATTGTTAAGTAAAATTAATCAGATCCACATGTGCAAACATTGTATTTGTCTTGCTACTGAGTGAACCCGAAAAAGTAGTTGAAATTAGAAAGATACAATAGATAATGTGAAAGTGAAAGAATTTGTTCAATGAGAAGGAACAACTGGAATTAGGAAAAGGACAAATGAAAGAAGAGAAAAAGATACATTTATGCATATATGCAGAATGGTTTAGATAATTGTGCTGCCATTTTTTGCTGGTCTTTTGCTTGGTTGTAAATATTAACTCAAAGATGTGAATATATGTTTTCAGCCTACAAATTAAAACAATGTCTATTCAAGTGCACATGATGCCATATAAACTGAAACCAGGTGTAGTGGTGCGTGTGTGTAATCCCAGTGCTGGGGAAGCTGAGACAAGAGGATTGCTATGAGACAAGTGAAAGAAAGGAAGAGGGAGGAGAGGAGGCAGACAGATAGGCAGGTAGGAAGATAAAGAAGTTAAATTATCATGCTTTGCAGATCACCTATACTTTATATAAAAGACCTCTAAAGCTCTACAAAAGACTTGTAGACTTAAAAACCATATTCAGTTGCATAGAATGATATAAGGACAACACTCAAAAGTCAATACCATTCCTATACACAGAAAAAAAAAACTCACTGAGAAAGATATTAGGAAAACCATATCCTTCATGATAGCATCAAATAAGTAAATACTTAGGAATCAAACCAATAAAGTAAATGATATGTACATTGTCTACTATATTACTCTCAAAAAAGATTGAAGAAGATATAAGAAAGTGGAAATACAACCCATTTCTTTGAAAATAAGAACCAACAACTAAAAATGGTCATGTTCCTGAATTGTTAGACTGCTTTAATTTAATACTAATCAAAACACTATTAACATACTTCACAGTAGTACACATTTTAAAATTTATTTTTACTAGAAGATATCTAAAAGAGCAAAAGCAGTTGTGAGCCACAAACACAAATCAGGGATATCGTTGTCCCTGATGTGAAATTATACTACAGAGCTACTGTGATAAAATCAGCATAGTACTGTCAAAAACACCACCACCAACGGTAGACCTGAAAATCAATGGAACAGAATGCACAAACAACTCCAAACATGCTGAGCCAGTTGAACTTTGAGAAAAATGCCAAACTCACTCACTGAAAGAAAGATAGCCACAAGATGATGCTAGAGCTGGAAATACAGCTAAGTAGCACAGAAGCCTGCATGGCAAGCACAACTCCTTGATTTTGGTTCCTAGTATCAAAAAATTAAAAGTAAAAAGTAAATTGTTCTGGAAAAAATTGCTTTCCATGTAGCAAAAACTAAAACTAGACATATTTCTATCACCATACATGAAATTAAAATAAAAATGGATCAAACATCTCAGTAGTATGACATCACAACATTATTATACAATGTTATAAGAGAAACAAAAAATCTGCTGGAATATAGAATAGGTAGAACTCTTGAGTCAGGTAAAGACTTTGTGAACAAAGCCTGATGGCATGAGAAATACTACAAAGAATCAACAACTAGGATTTTATCTTACTTAAAAGCAAAACAACAACAACAAAGCAAAAGAAATGAACAACAGCATGAAAAAGCAACTTCCAGATGGAAAAAATTTTAGCCAGTGAGTCTTCAGACAAAAGACCAATATCTGAAACATATAAAGAATTTAAAAAGCATTAGACTTTGCAAATTTAAAGACCAAAATAAAAAATGAGCATATAACATAAACAGATACTTCTTGGAAAAAGAAGTACAAATGCTAAGTAAATGTATGAAAAAAGTTCAAAGGCCAGAGAGATGGCTCAGAGGAGTAAGTACCTGCCCAGGCAAGTGCAGGGACCAGGGTTTGATTCCCCACACCACAAACTGTGCCAGCCCTGCACACAGATGCACTGAGCCAGCCGCCAACACTGAATGTGGTGGCACAAGCATGTAATCCCAGAGCTGGGGAGACTGAAAACAGGAGGCTCACTATGAGCCCAAGGTGCATAGTTAGACCCTGTATCAAATACATTTAAAGAAATATTGATTTGGAAAACATAAACTTTCTTTAACTAGCCAGCATTATTAAGAAAATCTAGGGGTGGTTATGATGGCCCATGCTTCTACTTACCAGCACTCAGCAGGCAGACAAAAGGATCACTGTGACTTCAAGACCAACCTGAGCTCAAAGCCTGAACTGCATAGTGAAACCCTGTCTCAAAAAGATAACAATAAAAAAATTTTAAAAGCAAAGAAAATCTTGTATAGTATGTCTTTCTTTGTTAACTCATGGAATAAATTTATTGCTCTTTTTGACTACAAAGTGAAATTCCACATAATGAAAATTATTAAAATAGAGTATTTAGGAAAGGAAACATTTAACACATTTCAGAAACTATCAGAGATAAATTTACAGTTTGCATTGTTAAGCTCAATTATCAATCAAAAAATCTGTTAAAATCAAACCTCGTATTTAAGTTTACAATAAAGTCTAAAAGTTACGCATGTTCTAAACATTAAAACAGAAACACTCAATCTCCTGGAAGAGAAAGTAGGAGGAACTCTAGGGGTAGGTAAAGAGTTCATGAACAAACATATATTCGCACGGGAAGCTCTTGAAAGAATCAACAACTGGGATCAGCTCTTCTTAAGGAGCTTCTGCCTGTCAAAAGAAATTGTCAACAGAGTGAAAAGACAACCCACAAATTTTGAAAAAATCCTAACTAATAAGCAATCAGACAGAGGACTACTGTCTAAAATATATAAAGAACTAAGATATATCAGGGCTCTCAAACTTAAAGATCCAATTCAGAAATGGGCATCTGAGACGCTAGCCATTCGTGAAATGCAAATAAAAACAACACTGAGATACCATCTGACTCCAGAAAGAATGGCTATCATAAGGAAATCAACCAACAACAATGTTGGAGAGTTGTGGGGAAAAGGGAACACTTCTCCACTGCTGGTGGGAATGTAGACTGGTACAACCATTGTGGAGGTCAGTGTGGAGACTCCTCAAAAGAGTAGGACTAGAAATCCCATTCAAGCCAGCTATCCCCCTACTGGGAATTTTCCCAAAGGATATGGATACATTGTATCATAGAGATGTATGTGTACCTATGTTTATAGCAGCACAATGTGTGATAGCAAAATCTTGGAAACAACCAAGATGTCCATCACATGAGGAATGGTTGAAAAAGATGTGGTATTTCTATATAATGGAGTATTACTCAGCTGTTAAAAATGATAAGTTTGAAGCATTTATACTGAAGTGGATGCCACTTGAACATATACTCATAAGTGAAATAAACCAGACACACATGTGTAAATATCGTATA
>PVKA01016078.1:0-48700 GCA_004027165.1 Ctenomys sociabilis | reverse complement strand
TGTCTGTATCTTATTCTTTGAGTAGATTCTCTGGAGATAACAATACACACTGTAGTAATTACTGTTACTCTGCTATTATCTTGTTTTGCAATGCTATTTTTTCTTTAAAATAAAAAGATTGAAGATTTTAAAGATTAATTAAAACAAAATTTTAAAGCTAAATGTTATTTGTGGAATGAGAAGTATCTAATGGTAAAAATATTTATTTACAAAGATATATTTATTGCCAAGGACAGACTTAAGTGCCAAATATGGGCAAAACAAGCTGCTTCCTAGAGCATGAAAAGGTGTCTCACCAGTAGATTAAGGAGTCAGAGAAAAGAAGTGGTGTAAGCTGATGTAAATCGATTCAGTTGTGTGCACTACCTAGGGCACTCTCAGAGATCGCTGTGACCACAAAAGAGTCAGAGGTGGTAAGGGATAATTAATTCCTCACAATCTTATAACTATGTATGTGATTATGACTAATAAATACCTTAAACCAAGTCTAGAATACAGAAAGTGTTGTCTATGGGCCAGATATTTTTTAGTATTAAACACAATATATTTCATACTTTCACCTAAATATAGCCAAACCCTTGTATGCAATAAGAAAAGTGAACTATAGTCAGATGAAATAATTTTTCAAGGCATGATTCTACCTGTGTACAAGGTACACAATTATACAATCAGATAGCTTAAATTACTGGCTGGGAAGAGACTGATTAGGGACCCAACCTCATGAGGTTCATTCCTAAGGACTGTAGAACACACGTCTCATGGGAATAGTTGAATGCAAAAGTGGTAAGAATCTGGAAGCTATTTAAGCTAATCCTTGCATCTTAAATGCTTTAATTTCACAAAAGACAGCCCATTTCTAACATCCATCATGTTAATTAATAGGTTGCTAGTTTCACCAATAAAAATCAAATTTGACATCTAGCATGCTAATCAGCAAATGTTGGTTGTCTGAAGAGACAGGAATAACAGAAGGGATTGCAGTGGGTATTTGTGGAATGAGTTCTGACTGGCAAGTTGCTAGCCAACTGTACCAGGACTGGGAAATTTTGACAGTCCACTTGCTGACCACCTCCAAGGTATAAGCTTAATGCCACCTAAATATGTAGTGTATGTTATTTTTAACATTCTAAAATGAATTATAAATCTTAAAACAGGTAGCTGGAGAGGTCAATGAAAAGACTTTAAGGTGTCTGAGCAGTAAAATTAAGTTTTCACTGAGAATTTACAAATAATGATAAATTTATATTTGTATGAAAAATTTAAGATATTAAATATCAAGTAGGATTTTAAGTAAGAAGTAGGTAAGTCTGAGGCTTTTAGGAGAAATAAGAATAGAGGCAGGAAATTGGAAAGTATCAATCTTTTCATGGTAAACAGCAATAAAATAAATAAATCACTCAAGAAGTTACATTAATAAATAGATAAGAAGAAGAGAATTTTGGAGACAGAAACCCACCACTACTTGGCATTTGTTACATGGTGAGGGTGATAATGATGATGACCATGGTTGATCTTGATAAAGATGAAACTGATACAAATTAAGCCTGGAATGATACACACTGAACTTATTCCAAGCTAATGATGAAAATGGTAATGATATAAACCATCACACACAGGGTGTTTACCTTTCCTGACATGCATACAGTGTTATGGCTTAGAATAAAATGATTCTCCAAAATTTCATGTATTTGAAAGGTGATTGAATTATGGGACATTATGGTTGACTTCTTGTGGAGGTGGGGACTGGTCCGAAGAGACTGGTCTCTGACAGCGGGGCCTGGTAGCCCTTGTCTCCGTCTCTAGTGTCCACTGTGCTTTCTGGACACCACAACTCGACCAGCTTTTCCAAACCTTGCTCTTCACAGTACCAGGATTGAAGCGCCTCAGAACTGGACCAAAACAAATCCCTCCCTTTTTAAATCGCAGGTGTTGGCTAAGTTGTTCCAGTGGTGAGGAAAGTGATTAAAACAACTGGAAATTGTTTTGAATGCTTTAAATGAATCAGCATATTTAATTATACCAACAGTCCTCAGCTAGATGCTAGTATTAATACCATTTTATATTAAGAAGCAAAGAAAGGTAATGTTATTGTTAATAAGAGGAAGAGACAATAACAAAGAGGAAAGAAGTAAGAGTACAATGAGAAAAGAGAGGCGAGTTATTCACAAAGAAGCAGAACTCCAGCATGAAACGATCTTAAGTCAAAGCAACATAGAGTCAGAGCCATTGGTGATAGTCCTAGTATTACTTTTACTACAGCAGAGTAACAATGACCAACGCGGATTGAACTGATTCAAGAAATCAGAGGAGCAAAAACTGTTCTTGAAAGAATTTTCTGCAAAGTGGTAAAATAAGGCAGTGCTGCAGAAGTGGAATATTTAGGAACTGATAAATGAATGGGAAATCTTGATGACCAGGCAAGGGCAGAAAATTGAAGCATAGTAGACAGAGAAGCTGAGATCCAGAGAACAAATGGAGGATCTGGCTTTATACAGGAACTGAAGAAGGTCATGGGCCTAATATACTCTGAAGACAAAACACTATGTGAACACTTAGGGAGTTTCCCTCCTTCACTTGGTGGTGGAAGATCTTAATCTTTCACTTTTCTTTTTTCTCAGTGAAATGAGAAGTAATATCGCCAGTTAAAAATGAGTGGGAAAAGGCTTAGCGGTTGTAAAATGGAAGAAAATGTGATATGTTAAATTAAAAAGTTAAAAGTGTACTAGCTAAAGAAATATAGAAGATTCCTGTAGGCCTGACAGTCCGCCTCAGGATGTGGTCCAATTGTGGACATGAATTCAAAAGAAGGCATCATCAGAAATGGTAGAAATTGTTACAAGTGAAGTTTCATTAAAAAAAAGGATTTATAAAACTGAAGTGATAAGCCAGGGAAAGTTACAAAGTGTCCAAATACGTAGCTGTAATCAGTGAAGTTTTGTAGATGAGTAAGTGTGGTCCCATAGTAGGAAGGGACATCAGCTGGGAGATGTTCTATGGTGTGCTGAAAGAGAAGCCTCGGCAACATCAAACAAGTTTGAATGGCGGTCTAACTTTGAGTTTGGAGTGAACTCTCATTGGGCTAGAGGGAAGGGAAGAAGGCCCACCTCAGGAAAAGCCTTTCCATATGCCAAGAATCGAAGCTGAAAGACTGCACACAGGGCAGTATGAGTGTTAAAACCTTTCCACACATAATCCATCTTTGTTCATCTGCCCACACAGTGTCTCCAACAGACAGACAATTGCACTGACCACACAGGAGTACGGTGTTGGCAGTCAGTATCTCCCCATGGTAAAAATAGCTATTGTTCAACTGGCACAGGAGAGGAAGTGTTAAATAAGAAAAGGATAAGAAACTAGACTAATTCAAAGGACTGAAAGAAAAAAATCTGTCCTCACTGAATTTTATAGTTATCAAGCATACCTTTGAAAACTGTGAGTAAAATATTTTACAGAGTTTTGCAGACTCAAAATATTCTAATACCTCCAGAGGTAGCGTCTAGGAAATAACAAAGAGCATAATCCAGAAGGCAAGAGAAGTTGCTGTATTGTCCTGGATAAAGAATAAAGAGCTCTCAAAATGATAGTTATTCAGGGCTATGTAAAATATACTAGATGAACCAATTTAAAAGGCCATTGAAGATTTCTACAAAACAGTACAATATTACATTGGGTTATATACATATTTTTTATGTGTATCTGTATAAAAGACAAGGAAGAGGTAATATAAAGTCAATGAAATATTTGAAGTAATTAGTTTCTTACCCATTTGCTCCTTTTGTTTTGTCCTAATGTGGAAGAAGGTGTCATTTAATTTTTTTCTTCTATAGTAAACTTTTTATGTATATGCTTTAATGATTCTTTTTCTTTACAATTAGTTTTGGACAATTTTGAGTTTTGCGTATCTTGGTATGATTTTATTCAAATTTCTTGTTCAAAAGATTCATTCTTTTCTTGGAAATGTGATGCTATAATTTCAACTAAATTCAAAATTTTAAATCTTTAAATATTTATTGCCTACCCCTTTCTACTTTGAGAATTCTAATTATATTAATATAAGTTTCTTGATTTTGGCACAGAGTGAACTATTATATGACTGATCTGTAAATTCTTTCTTCTTCATTTTTATTTTGGATAATTTTTATTGTCATATTATTTAAGTGTGTAAATAATTTACTTACAATGTGCAATTTTTTTATTAATCTCATGCTATGTATTCACTTCAGAAATATTCCTCTAAAATTCACTCTGTCTACATCTTTTATCTTTCACATTTCAATATTTGTCTACAATTTTAATATGCTATATAATTATTGATTTTCAATAAAGTTAAGGAGAAAAAAAGGAAAGGATAAGAGAGGAAAGGAAGGGAAAACAGAGTTTCCACGCCACTATTATGAAAGACCTAGGCATGACTAGAGAGCAGACCAGTACATTAAAAAAAAGCACATAAGTTGATCATTTTGTATATCTTTCAGTAATGAATTGTAGTAGTGATGCCTACTTTGGTCAACAAGTAATATTTGATACAAATTTTTGTGAATCGATCTCCATTTTTTTTGTCTTTTCTGTTGTTCTGCTAGAATCAATAATAATATATCATTTTCAGTTTAAGTCATATTTCAAAAGGAAATCAAAACTATAGCATTTCCTACTATAATGGAAATTAACAAAATGATTTTCTAGCACCTATTCTTTGTATTAATGTCACCTGCTTCTCCAAAGCAGTACAATATTACGTTGGGTTATATACATATTTTTATATGTATATAAAAATGAGTGAGTAGCTATTCTATATCTCACAACTGTAGCTTCGTCTTCACATTGAGCAGAATACCTGCATTTGGGTTTCTGAGTATTCTGAATTTTGGAATATTTATGTGGTCTTCACAAGCTGAGCATCCCTAATTTGAAAATCTGAAGTGTAAAGTGCTCCCAAGTTCCAAAGGTTGAAAAACCTCCCAATTTTTTTACATTTCCTTCACAGAATTTCAGAGAAAGGTGCTCCATCTATAATGCCCATATCATGACACTTGATTCATTTACTGCAGCTGGCATCCCATGGTCATTAATGGAATTCAGCTTTTATGACAAGGACCTGGGCCTTGTAACCCCTAGCCCGAAGGGGTTACTTTGAATCACATCTCCAGAGGTTGCTTTTTCTGATTTCTTATAATAAACACAATTCTATTTTTTTAACTAGAAAGTACTATTTTAACTTTGTTCAAGGGAAAATATTGAATTCCTGTACTATGAAGACCACTGTGCTTCGTTCTGTAATGATTGCAATAATCCAGTGAGCTATTTAATAGTAATTAGTTATCTAATAGTTACCTTCTATTAGTATTATAAGGTTATGTAAAAGGCACGAAAGTTTAGATACGATGGATCTGCTACCCAATAAGATCCATGGTACAGAACTCCACCTTCATCTTTTATAGTTGATCTTTGAGTTTTCACCCACTAGGGCATAATCACCACCATCACAGCTTCAGTGCAGCAGGACATACATCAAAACTGTGCTCACAGCTCTTCTAATTATCAGTTGTGATATTTATTGCTATTACCACTCTTCTATCACTTTATCATGTTTCTGAAACTAATCTTGTGCCATTAACCTGTTTGGGGGAATGGAAGACAAAATGAACCACATAAGAAATTCATTGTTAACAGAGGTAAATATTAATGTGGCGGCGACAAAACAATATTTTGTTGGAAATGTACTATGTTCTCTTAAGTATATGTCAGGGTGAGCTTACCAATGCAGTCCCTGAATACTTATTTCAATTTTTAAAAACTATGTCTAAGAAGGCCACCAAGTGTTGTGAAAAAATATGATTTCACATTTTGGATTTTCAAAAGGTAAGAAAAAATTAATTAAGTACTTTTTTTTCTATCCAACTGCCGGCCACTTTCTGGAGACCATCAATGACAGACAAAATTTATGGAGAACTGATTTATATAAAATATCCTGAAGAAATACTATTGGTCCTTTTGGAGCATGTATGCACATACATTTGCATGGTGCATGCAGGTCGGTGGATAAGTATATATATTAGAGGCTGAGAGAGACTGACATCTATCTGTTGAGCCCTACAAATAAAATGTTGTGCTTATAATTTTCACTGGTGAAAAAACTTCCAAGGTGGCTGGATTTGGCATTCCATCTCCCTATTGAGTAATTTTGGGACACAGGAAAAAAAATTAATATGCAGTCTTTCCAGAGTCCCTGAAGTATTATTATGTTAGGTATAAGTCAGTTTTAGAGAGCCATCAATAATTCTTGAAAAAAATATATAAAAATATATATTTATTGATACATATATTTTAACTTCTACTGTGATTTTGATGATGTGTCCATTTCCAGTCTCTCCTGCATCATTTCCATAGCTTGTAAACAAGGCTCTCTGCTTCTGTCCTACTACAGTATATTCTCCACATAAAAGTCAGAGGGATCCCTCTACAATGTAGATCAGATCATGCCTGTCCTCTTTTTAAAATCAAAGTCCTGACAGAGTCATGCAGAAACCTACAGGGAATGCTTGACTGCCCTCCCACTACATCACCTGCTCTTCTAGCCTTTAATTACTGGGTGGAGCCACATTAGCTTCCAAGAGCATTCCAAAAATTCTCCAGCCTCAGTTCCACTGACTTTTCATTAATGCAACCTATACTACTCAGCACTTCTTGTATTTAGTTCTGTGTTTCCTTTTTTCATCTGCTTTTAGTCTTCACTTCAATGTCTCCTTCACAGTGAGGTCATTCTTAATTATCTCATTGCCAATTAATGCCTTTCCTCCACTCTGCTGTCGTCTTTCTAACTTCACTCCATATAATCCATTTCCATGGGATGTACAATATATTGGGTTTATTCAGTTACTGGTGATGTCCCTCACTACAAAACCTGTGAGGCACAGATTTTCTTGTTTTCTTCATTGCTGTATCAACAAGCCATGATCATTGCTTGGCACCTAGTAAGTACTTAATGAATATTTATTGAATGAATAATGAAATATATTGACAGAAGTAGAAGAATGGATCTTGGAATGAGCCCAACCTCTCACAATAAGAAGTAGAACTCTCCAAAGAGGTTGGAGATGTGTGTAGAGATATTAGGAGATAAAGAAAAGGGGAAGGTTCTTTTTATAGATCAGAAAGCCAGTTTTGTAACTGAACTGTACACATGAAGTGTTTAACCTTGGGCACTTTCCCCTCAGATTGTAAATGTTATATATGAGCTGCCAGTTTTACTGTCTTGTTTCATGTGATGTAATTCCCTTTAGTTTTACGCAAACACAGTAAAGCCAATAAACCCAAGCTCAGCTTGGTAGCCCTGTAGAGGAGAACACTCTGACTGCATCCTCAGAGCTCCGTGTTGGAGGGGGCGACTTGGGTCAGGTGGGAGAGGGTGCTGTACTGTTAAGCCCACAAGCTATAGCTCCTGAGCAGTGGCCAAGCAGTGGGTCACAGCCTGGACAGTGATGTGGGATAGTAGCCTCTGTTTCCTAAACATGTCAGCTGGAGGGGACTGTTCTAGGAAAATCAAAAACTAATTTTCAAGATACAGGTGGGTGAGAAAAAAGAAAACCCTAAAAACTGAAGTCACTTAAATGTACTTTGTCTTTTAATTCTTGATCCATTGCTTTTTAAAGATGTAATTCCTTGCTGATCTTCTGCACTCAGTCCATTCCTAGCTTGAACGCTTCTAGACACTAGTTTCTTAACCTATGATATGGCCACTTTACTTTATCTGAGTTTAAATGTTTGTTCTAAATGTTCTTGACTCCACAGATTTTACATGAATCTTGGAGCATACTGTACGTAAAGTTTAGTAACTGTTCTCAGCATATTTGATTTCATCTTAGAATTTTCCAATAACATTAACTAAAAAAAGTTAAGAGCTGGTACAACCATTGTGGAGGTCAGTGTGGAGACTCCTCAAAGCAGTAGGACTAGAAATCCCATTCAAGCCGGCTGTCCCCCTACTGGAAATTTTCCCAAAGGATCTGGAAACATTGTATCATAGAGATATATGTGTACCTATGTTTATAGCAGCACAATGTGTGATAGTAAAATCTTGGAAACAACCAAGATGTCCATCACATGAGGAATGGTTGAAAAAGATGTGGTATTTCTATATAATGGAGTATTACTCAGCTATTAAGAATGATACGTTTGAAGTATTTATACTGAAGTGGATGCCACTTGAACATATACTCATAAGTGAAATAAACCAGACACACATTTGCAAATATCATATAGTCTCCCTAGTATAACAAGCAAAAAGCAGAAATACAAAAGGAAATGTACAACAACTAAAATCAATTGAGTCAGATAAGGCAAAATGAATGGCATATGCTGCAGGATACTAATCAGCTTTCCTTTTGGATGGTTAACAACCTAAATTCACAAGTCAGAGTTGGAGAAATAGGAGAGCCACAAGGCCAGCCAACATTTTGGCCCTAGCCTTTCAAGGTCTGCGAAGACTCAGGACATAGGAGAACCTATACTGCAACATCATGAAACTCAGGTGAGCTCCAAATTTTCTGAACAAGGAGATTATGAAGCCACAGAGGAAAGAGATAGAAGTTCTATAGTGTGTCTGGGGAGAGTCACATGAAGAGAAAACTTTCTCTCAGGCTCTCACAGAGAGCAAACTGGTTAAGCATTGGCCGTGACTCATCCACATGGATGACACAGACAAAGGATCTACAGAATAATGTACAGGACTACAAGATAAACCCTGAGAGGACTTCAATGACCACATAAGAAATATAAAGTTCATGTGTTGGTATATAAGTCTTGATCTATCTAGGTCTTAACCATCCAGCAGAAAAGTATAAAAATGAAGTATACATCGTGGGGCCATAATATTAAACTGAGCTCTAAATGGCTACGGTCGACAATTTATTTGAATAACTCGTTATTGTTGTGGAATGCTGAACTGTGTTGGACTGTGGTGTCGAGTTCAAGCACCTAAGTTAGTTGAATGACAATGGAGTGCCCACCTTTGACAGGTGTAGACAAAGGAATGGGTGTAGGAAGAAAAAATCATGATGTGTGTGTATAGACAGTACAGTTGGGATAGATAACACTGTGCTTCTGCATAATCCTATGAGAGGCAAAATTTGCACTAATGGTGGTTGAACAGGATATTATGTCAGCTTCCAGTACTATGGTCATCAACTAGGAAAATAATTATTGAATTTTTGATATAATTGTGTATAAAAAATAAGATAAGTAAGCAGCTACACTTTTAATTTACTGATAAGAGACATCTGCTAAAATAATATCTGTAAATATAATATCATGTATGCAACTTGTACAATACCAAAACATTATGAAAACAGTTTGCAATGTATGAATTTATCGAATCTGTCTTGTTAAGGTGTCTTGAAACTGTCTGATTGATATTTGTACTTCAATAAAACAAAAAAAAGGCAACAATCCATGAATATGAAAAAAAAGGATAGGATATACAGCTACTTTATCTTGGTTCATTGAGAGGAAAGGCTTGTTCTAATATTGTTTAGACAAGATATCTTGTCTCCATCTTATCCTCTGAGTAACTGTTAGGAAGACAATAATATACAATGTATTAATTATCGTAACTGTCATACTAACCTGTCTTGAAACAGTTTAATTATTTTACCTTTTTTCTCATTAAAATGAAAACATAGATAATAAAAAAAATGTTAAGAGTAGACAAACATACATACTCTATGAAGATTGTTTTTTTTGTGTGTGTGTGTTGACAATGCCATCGTCAGCAATAAAATACTTTTATTACTTTTTCTTTTCCTAAAGAAAACCAGATAGATACAGGTATTTTTTTGTTAACCTCCTTCCTAATGTTTATGTTTTTCTAAAAACATTTCATGATTTAAGAAATGAGGAAAAAGAAAAGTTTAGATTGGTTTGCAATAATGTATGATTTGTTTTACCAGTTAGGATTGAAAGTAACTGTTTTTCTCAAGTGCTCTTAACCCAACCTTTGTTTGGTCTCAACTAGCAGAGCGCAAAGGATAGATAGGCATGTCTCTGGAAATACTGTCCAGCCAGCCCAAGGAAGGCACACAAAATTGCAAACGTTCCATTGGCATGTTACTTCCTTCCCCTACAATAATTGCCTTTCTTTTAGATTTCAGTGTTTCCCTTTTGTGTTTACGATAACAGAGGGATGCTTTATTGCATTTCACCAGGCCGGTTGCCATGGTGATCAGCAGTTGCTGTATGCTGTAAAAATAACCCTCCTTCCTTGATAGATTTCACTTGAGTGAAAATAACCCTTAAAAATAGGTTGAAATTTACATACTAACTCTTCCAGCAGGTTCAAGGGGGAAGAAAGAATGAATTACATCACGATTTAACAAGCTATTAGGCTAGTGGCTGCTGGATAAGATTTGAGCAGAGATGTCAGCTGGAGCCCAGTGTGAAGACAACCAAATTTCATTGTAAAGCCATCAAATATATTTCTTTTCCATTGTATCTTTCTTCATCAGTGTTGTACAATGATGAAAAAGGGATATTGGAGAAAATTCAAATTTATGTGGGAAGGAGTGACAGAAGCAACTTGTTCTCCATAGATAACATAACAGGTTGGTCCAGAGTAGAGAAAAATTTCTCAGTCAGTTTTGATAGCACTGTTCCCCAAAATGCAAATAGCATGCTATTTCATATAATGTTAATAAGATGCTCTGTGGTCAAAGATATTTGAAAAAATATACTGTACACATAACACAGTCTCAGTTTGATATTTATGAGACATCTAATATCAAAACCCACTTTTCTATATTCAATAGACTCTTCAGCATTAACTAAGCATAGACATCTTGCCAGATAATAGTTAAAGAAATCTCATTCTTGGAAACTTTTCAGATCCTTCAAATTATTCCTTTCTATGATTTCATGGAGACTGCTTAACAGAGATCCAAATTCTTTTGTTATCTTTTTTTCTTTCTCCCCAATAAAAAAATACAGGATCACAGTGTATGTGGCAGTGGTAAAGTTGGTATATATAAGCTAGGCAATAATATATTGGGTTAAATACATGCTCAGGTAGAATAAGCACATTGAGAAGTGAAATTTGTTTCAGAGCAAAATTGGGATTTTTCTGCTCATTATGGCAATCTGAGTTGAATTAAGATACCAGGTTTCAATGACATATGCCTATAAATATTTTTAACTCAGTTTTATCCAAATGATTCACAGAGGGGCTGGGGAGATGGCTCAGTGGAATAAGTGCTTTCCTGGCAAGCAAAAGGGCCTCAGTTCAATCCCAGGTTCTGTCAAAAAAACAAACAAACAAAAAAAACCCTCCAAATGATTGACAGATATGCAAACATAATTTAGCTGTATGCCCCTCCAGGCTAATCATCTCTTTCTTGTATGTCTCACAGTGTTAGTATACATCAGGTGTGCTTATAAATTCTAAATCAAAATGTACTAATTTCTCGTCCTATGTGTCTCCCACAGATGTCTTGAAGCTAAGTTCTTCTTGAGCTGTTAGCCATGCTTTCAAATCTAGGTAGGCTTGAATCTTCCCAGGTCGGCAGTCAGTCCCCTTACTTTTCAAGTATTGATGCATACATTTCAATTTTTTTTAGAATTCCCATAAAGTTCCAGAGTATTTGTGAGCACTGACCTCTTTTTCTTCATTCCCTTGAAAGAAAGCCATGGCTCGGTCATGTCTGTACTCTTGAGAATGCGTGAGTTGAAAAAAACTAAGCATACACTGTCTCTACACAGCAAAAGATAACAGCACACCATAACACTGTGCATAAAAGCATTAAGAGATATATTTGAGCTTATTAGACATATATAATGATTTATAAATGTATTTATTCTCAAAGGGAATTTCCATACTCATGATGGAAAGGAAAAATTCCATTACCGTTGACCTTGCTATTACCCCTTCACAGCACACACAACAGTCTGTTCCAGATGCACTATGTAAAAGTCTAAAAGGAAAATATAGATACATAAATACACATTTTTGCAACCTTAAAATTGGTAAATAAAAATTATTACATATTTCTTAGACAGGATGTAAAAAGCAAATAGTCATACACCAATAAAAACAAAACACACAATTCTGGCTTTATTGAAGTGAAAATAATCTGTCCATCAAACTCCACAGTTCAGAAAAGGCATACGTGACATGCAATATTGGAAAAATATATATTTAAAATACATCTGACAAAGAACATGATGGAGCTATTTTAAACTACTACAAATTAATAATTAATTTTTTCAAAAATTGGAAAAAGGATTTAACGTGCACTTCATGGGAATGAATAGCATAATGGACAAAATGATTGGGAAATGTTCCTCAATATTATTTGTTGACAAGAAAGGGCAAATTAATTCTTTAATGAGATACAATTACTCACTCATTAAAATAACTTAAATTAGAAAGACTACCAAGCCTAAAGGTTGGAAAACACTGGAACATGCTGATGAGGGGACTGTTAGTCGTCCATTTGCAAAATTGATATTTTCTTACACAGTTGGCTATCTACTTAGCCCATGATCCAGCAGTTACATTCTCAAGAACATAGTAACACACTCAAAAAGATTTGAGCAAGAATTTTCATATCACATTTATATACAACAGTTAAACCCTGAAGCAACCTACATCTACAGGTGAATATTGAAAAAATAAAGATAGTGTTTTCAGACATGAACTACTGGTACATTCAAAAACATTGATAAATGTTAGTAACTTAATGGTGTGGAATGAAGCCAGGTAGAAAACAATGTATACTGTGCAATTCCATTTATGTTAAATCACAGAATATGCAAAACTAGGCTAGAGGAACTGAAACAAGAACAGTGACTGCTTCGGAAAGAAAAGATGCCAATGGGAAAGGCATTAATGTGAATTTCATGTCCTGTCATTGGGACTCACGTCTCTCCATGAATTCATCCACTCATCTAAGCTCACCACAGTGTACACTGAAAATCTCCATGTAAAGCCAGGTAAGTTGTATCACTATTTCAAAATAGCAAAATAAAAAATTGCAAAAATGTACCACTACCAAGATTTTTAAAATATATTTCCTTATATATATATGTTCAAAGGTTTAGACTCAGAATTCATGAACCACAGAAATGGAGAAATAATTCACAAGAGGTAGGGCACAATTCTGAGAGTCTCCTTTGATGACTTAGTAAAGGAGAACATCAGTAGTTTGACCCTTACTGGCAGTCATTTGATACAGAGTCTCACTGTGCAGCTCAGACTCATGGTGGTCCTCCTGTTTCAGCCTCCCAAGTGCTGGGATTACAAGTGTGTGCCACTATGCTCAGTCTCACCATTCCCTGGGAGTGGGGCCAATACAACATGCCAGGAACTGAATCCTGCTCACTGCATCTGCCTAAGCAGGTACTCTCATCAGCTGCGCTATCTGGTGGGACTTTTCACTTTCGAATGATTGCCTTTTGACCTCAGAAAGGCAGCAATAAACAAAGCAGTGGGGTTTTTCAATTCCCATTCCTTGCTTTCATCATTTTCATGTTGTTTGTAATGCTCTGAAGCACAAGGAATCTCTTTTCTAATGCACTTTTTACTTGAGGAAGGTAAGAGAGGGGACCAAGAAAGAGGAGCAAATCAAGCCTAAATTTCAGTGTCAAATTCAGAAGGGATATTCTTTTTAAGATATGAAAAGTAAAAATGACATTTTAACTTTTATTTTTTAATCTTTAAGAAAGTTTAAATGGAAGATATGAAATTATTTACTGAAAAAAATACTATTTTCTGTGCTAACAATATGGTGTAATATTCTGTGTAATTTTAATGCCCTCTTTTTATTTAAAAGTTTAATTGCAGAAGAGAGTAACATAATTGTATTTGATCCCTTTAATAACAGAGACCATGTCAGATTCACTTCTGCAATCATGCCTTAAAGAACAGTGAATAATCCAGAGGAGATTTAGCCTTAGCGTTTCCACAAATGTGAGGTGTGAAAAAGAAAAATTATTCTGGGAATTTGCTTTGTGTAAATAAAATGTATTTATATTCTTGTCTGAAGTCTAATGAGATTTAATAAGTACATGTTGATGAAATATTTAAAGTTCCTTGTGTTGAAAGTGCGATAGGTCTGGTCACCACTGCTGTTGAATTTTAGAAGGGAAAATAAACACTGTGTAAACAGCAAATATTTAAAACTGGATGACTATTACAGAAAGCTACTTGAACATGCATTTCCATTTATATTCAGGGCTTTCATTTGTCTCCATCCTGTAACTCTTTTAGTGCTTTGCTTCAGATTTTTTTTTCCCTCTAGAAAGAAAGAGATAATGAGCAAAGACATATGATTTGTTTTGGGGAGGCCTGTGTGTGTGTGTGTGTGTGTGTGTGTGTGTGTGTGTGTGTGTGTGAAGTGAGTAGTTTCTGTTTTTTTTGGAATGAAGATTCTCGTGCATGCTTTGAGGTTGTGCTCAGAGAGAAATGAGCCTTAGTAATTGAAGGCAAAGATGGCACATTGAAGCATCTAGTGCTTGCATCTTGATGATTTCATTATTGACTTCTATTAAGCTCTCTCTGGGCTAAGAACCAAACTCCCCCACCGCTCTACAAAGCTGCATTGCTGGATCTATTTGCTATTAAGTTTAAATCCTCATTTCTTTCCATGACATGCTTACTGGCTTAGGATGACTCCCTCCTGGTCCTATGGAGACATCTGCAGACACAGTATTGTTGCTAACCCTCTATCTCCTGTAGGCTCTCTGCAAATACTCAGCTCTGTCTTCTCATTCACATATTCAGACCATGTTTTTTTTCTCTCTTTTTCTCTTTCTCTTTCTTCCACTACACTACCTTTTTCTGCTGGCCCTGAAGGCTCTTCTCAGAACCAAATGCTTTTTGCAAGGTGAGTTCAACCATGAGAAATAAAGTAATGAAATTATGATTAAAAGTACACCTTGATAGTGGAATATCCATCAATCTGTCATATAAATCTTATCCCTGGTGCTGGACTCATCAATCTGACCTTTCAATTACTATCTCCAGTTCATGACTCCAAGTGCGTATGTCCGAGATGGAGTATGAGATTCACGGCTAGTTGGTACCCACAACACTAAGTGCAATTAGATGTCTCTTTTGTGGAATTTCTATGTTCCTTTTAATAAACATTTTGTTGGAGTCAAATTTGACCACCTTTACTCCACTCCTTTCTAACTTTAGTTGTCAATGCATATAGACTCTTCAGTGGCATGGCTTTAACACAATGAAATCTCTGCTCTGATAATGTTCAAGAAAGAAATGTTCGTTTGTTAAAAAAAATTGTCTTCCACATGAAGATTCAGGTGCTGAGGTGTCTTCTGTCTTCCAGTTCTGCTACTTCCACCAGGCCTGGGAGGACTCTAGATTCATTTAGAAGATCAGGACAGAAAATGGGTTGATGGCTGAGCTATTTCTCAAAGCACTTTGCCCAGGTGTAACACACATCATTTCCCTTCACACTCATGAGGTGGGAACTGGAAAATTATGTCTCAGTTTGTGCAGCCTTATCCCACTTGTAGTGAGTTACCATAGGAAGAGAAGAAGAATTTTTGGTGAACTCTCAGCTGTAGCACCATCTATACCTTAAATGCATATTTAACATTATTTAATGCTTACTGCTTTTAGGTTAAGTAACATATATTGCATATTATTTTTTCAAAGGACCTTCTCATTTCATCTAGGTTAAGAGAGAGTTATGGGAAGATAATTCTTGGTGTCAGCACACCATTCTTGGCCCTTCTCATCTACTTATTTTCACTTGTCAACATGTTTCTATATCCTCATTTCCTTTTCAGTCAAACAATAAATCTGGAGTATATAAAGTCTTAAGTCTCTTCCATGGCTACAAAACCATGTTTCTTTATATCTCAGCATCAGTAGTTCTTCTAAAAGCAGAGAGTAAAACAGAAAGAACATTCCTACATCTTAAGTACCATCTAACTAATTCAGTCATGTTCAGAAGTAGCGGGTATGATGCCTCCTACCCCACAGCCCCACCGATATTGGAGATGGAAATACTTCGCATGGTAAATTGAGAAATCTATTCTTTCATAAGATTGAACAATAATATTTACAAACCAATGTATTATTTACAGCCTATCCAATATTTCATGTAAAGCTTTATAAGAATACATGGGCTAGTACTGCTGCAGAGACTCTTCACATTCATCACCTTATGCCCAGAAGTGGTCGGCAGGCTGATCTGAGTACAACAACTATTGAAAACCACTGCCTTCAGACTACACTGTGGGAATACACAAAGACACTCAGCCATTGGATGGGGTGTGCTGCTGATGGATCAAATCTGTTGTTGTATCTGACCACCAGCTGCCCACCTTGACTGTAAAATGCCTGTTAGTCTTACAAAATGCCTAATTTTTCATAGGACATTAAACATGACAACAGCTCACAGCCATATGTGGAGATGTCTTCAAGCAATAGGGCTCAGGTGATGAGTAGAGAAGGGGCTGTTAGGATTTTTAGTACAATAGAGACAGAAAAAATAAAAGAGGCCTTTACTGCAGGCACAAGGAAGACCATAGGAAAGGAAAAACAAGGAGCTTTCAAGGGCTTTTCTGTTGGAACAAAGACTGTATAGTACCAGGATGGAGGTGGAGGCTAGGGGGAAGTCTGTATGACATGGCAGATAGTGATTGGGCAGTGAATAGGCAGGAGGTGGGAAAAGGAAAAAGGATATGGTGAAAAGGAAGTAGGAAGTTGTAATTTGGCCAGGGAAGAGGGAGACAGCATAGCACATGACCCCATGACCTGTGCCATGTTGGCTGGCCTCCATAATGACTGCAGAATTTTTTACTAAGGTAGAGAAAACCCATCAGAAGCCAACATTACTGATGAAAAACTGCTCGGATTTCCAAGGAAGATTTTTTTTTCTTTGAGCTGCAGGAAGCAGTGCTCAGAAGAGAATTCTGTGTCAACTAACGAGGGATACTGTCAATGAACCAAATGATCCCTAAGCGTCCAGGCTCACCATTACTTCAGACTTTATTTTATGTTTGAACATGTCTAAAAGGTGCTTATGAGGACCACAGATTAATAACTCCTTTAACTTTGAATAATGCTTATTAAGATGTTCTAAAACAGGAGAACAAAAGACACTTACTAATTTAGGAAGATAAAAATGTAAAGGACCACAAAGTTTTTTAAATGATGTGAACTTCCTATTTATTTTAACAAATATGTGAGAAAAATATTGATGGAAATTAGGAAATTAATGTTAATCAACTGATGTTGATGCACAACGGAATATGAGAGAGTACTGGGCTAAGGATAATAAACTAGTGATTTTTACTGTCAAAGCAAAAATAATGAAACTAAAGCAGATATTCTGTACCAAATAATAATAGTCGCTATCAAAAAAGATACAAACTCTATAGTGGTTCTTTACACAATTTATGCACTTAGCTATTACAACATCCCTTAGATATTATTGAAAAGAAATTCGTATCATAACACTGTAAAAATTTGCTGAGAACACAATGTGAACTTATGTTTCAAGCTCATATACTTGTAATGTCCTCGTTGACTTTCACAGCATTATTTCCATGTTTGTTTCACCCAGTAAAACTAATTTATCTTTGTATGAAGAAGAATTAGACAAAAGGATATAAAAAATAGTCAGAGAATTAAGTATTGGAAGATGTAAAATTAAAAGTACTATCTTCTAAGTAATGTACCCATAAGCTAGCAGTTAATATGCTCTAAAATGATTAGCGATGTTCAGTAAAATTGTATTGGAGAGTCATGTCAAAGTAGACTTTGTTTCTTACACAGTAGAAATTGAATGTAAAATTTACTATTTATTGAAGATGAATCAGGCCAAAACAATGTGTAAATAATGTAGTGATTGTTGTACTAGTAGTTCCTAGGTGAATACTTTAACTGTAGATCTAGTTTCAGATAATGATTATTTCTTTAGATCTTATTCTATATTGCTTGTATTTATACTAATAAATGAATACTTATATGCTCTTTAAACAATTTGTTCTAAGAGAGAAATCATACTTTGTCAAAAAAGTCTTGTTTTATTCTTTACTTGCTTATTATCACATAATAAAAATATAACTTTGAAAGAATTGAGTACTATGGTTTATTTTGTGATAAATCCATAGCATATTAACTTCAGATTTATAATGAAGTAACCTCCAGCTTTAGTTTTATAAACCACAATTTATTCAATTACAGAAAAAAACATTTCTTCATTAAATTCATTTTCTAGGTTCCATCATTTCACAGAAATTTCTGCATCTCATTGAATCCCATAAATTTAGAATTCTAAAGATGTTAGGGTTCATTCTAGAACAGCATTTCTTAGTCTTTCTTTTTCAATAATACACCCACATGGAGAAAAATTAAAATATATTTCAATTCTCCTTCACAGATAAATTCCATGCCAAAGAATGTGATTTCATCAGGCTGAATTGAGCTCAAAAATGGTCACAAATCAGTACAATAGCTTAAAACTACTTTTATCCCCCCAAAACTAAATTTTTGTCTGCCTGCTTGGAGTATTCTTGCCACTATTGAGAATGCATAATCTTGTCCAGTATTCGCATTTCACTAATGTAAAAATAGAGGCAAAAACGGGTCCTCAGAAACCAGAGGGTAGAACTCTGTGTAGGATCTGATGTTTATGGCTCTTATACTATGATTCCTCACCACTGCTATTGGGTTCCATGTGTAGGGGCAAAGAGGGCCATTGTAAAGAGGCAGGGGATGGCTATAGTGTTCTGAAACCCTCTCCTCATGGACACCCTCCTTGTGGACATATAAGGGTTGAGACAGAGGCACCATTTATTTCCAATAAAATTTTTACCGACAGAATTCCAAAATGGGAAGCTTTAATGAGGTAGAATTGTGATTCAAACAATTGGGTTTAGGCTACCATTTATTTTGAAATTCACCTAAAAATGGCTGATTATTTTTCTTCAGTGAAAAATCTGCGAGGTCACATTTGACTGTTCATAGTGAGTGTTCTTTTTAAAGCCAGTGTCCACTCTCAAAATACAGACTCAGAAAAGCAAAATTACTAATAAGAAAAACCTGAAATGTGTTTTCTTTACTATGGGGCCGGCAACTGAAAACATCTCTAGTACCAGGGCACTGGACTGAAAAGGTAATATTTTCAGTAGCACCATTCTGAGTAAGAGGTGAGAAGAGGTAGCCAGGTATCGAAGCATTACCTATATCTCTATTCATAAGTGCTGGCAGTTCAGCACCTTCTAAGGTAAAGATGTCTGTTATGGATTATATCTAGCATGACCCACAAAAGGATCACGTATGCAATGACTAGGCTTTAGAAAGATGGTTTGGTTGTGAGAGTAATATACTTATTGGTTCTTTAATTCACTGAAAAATTCAGAGCAGGATGGGGTCTTAGGATATGCAGTCTTCTTGGAAGAGGTGAGTCACTGGGACCATGACTTTGAAGCTAAAGCTGGTCAAATAGCTCAGCATATTAAAAGGCCTACAAGCAGGCTGAGGGGACAAGGGTAAGGTGCTGGCCCCGCCCCAGTCCCTGGGGCCTGCTGAGACAGCAATTGAGAATGGGTGTGGTGGTGCACTCCTCTAATCCCAGCTCCTGGGAGGCTGTAAACAGGTGAATCACTACTAGTACAAACTAGGAGTGAGACCCTGAACACCCTGTAGACCCTTCCCCTAAAATACAAAAAATAAAAATAAAAAGAATGTGAAGCATTTATCTCCCGCCCGCCCATGCTATTCCCTTTGTTCTCTTCTCCTTGAATGCCATGACATGAACAGCTTTCCTTAGAACCAGCCGACTATAGTCTGAATCCTCTAAATTTGGGAGTCAAACAAATCACAACAGAAAGCCTCTCCACCTTTAAGTTGTGGGGTGTCAGATATTGTCACCTTGACAAAAGCCACTAAACCAACTTTAAATGAGATAAAGGTGACATTCTCAAGGCATAGTAAACAAGGCTGGAACCTAAAGCATTATGGTTACAAGCTAGAATGATCACAAAGGAGGAGGGCATTAAGAAATGAACTATTTGAATGTCAGGTTCAGTAATTTATTTAAATGTTATTGCTGCCTTGTGACTCCCAGAGGAGTTTCCCTCTCACATGTTTTAATATCAAATAACTTTGCACATATACAAATTCCATTAAATGAAATAATTCACCTTTCATTGAAAGATAAAGCCTCGTAAGTTTCATTTACTCCATGAAAGCAGCAGCCCAAGGCCACTGGAGCCTGGGTGACAGCTTTGCTCCTTTCCCAGGACATTGTTTTCAGGGTGTTTGGGAAAAAAGGAGATCTTACATTATGCTCTAAGGCTGTCCCCTACCATGGATTTGCTCTAGTCCATGCCAGGATGGAAGAGGAAAGGTGCAAGATGAAAGGAAAAGAGAAAAGCTCCGATCTGGTTTTGAAGCTCTGTTAATGATGCTACCAGGGCACAACAGGGTTTGGAGATGCAGAACTCCCACTGGGGCAGACATCACCATAATCCAGAGGGAAACCTAAAGGTATACATGCCAATAGAGAAAGAATGCCTAGATCTCACCATTGATAAAAGTATTTCCTCTTTTTAAGAGATTTATTTTATAGTATTAAGGAGCTGTTCTCTGATTTCAGATATATACAACTCTTTAATGATGTCTCACCTAAAAAACATTTTGAGCAATTTACTTGTTTAACAACCCATGTGGCTTTATTTTTTCAGTTACCTACGTACTTAAAAGACGGTGGTAGAGAAAACTGCACTCCTTGAAAGATCATGTGATCTTAAATCATAGTTTCACAGGTCAGATAGCTCAGCGCACTAAAGCACCTGCTGAGGCAGAGCACAGTGGCCAGGTTTGATTCCCAGAGTGCAGTGCAGGCCCCTCCCCCGGGGCCTGCTGAAAGGGCCATTGAGACTGGGCTAGTGGTGCACACCTGCAAGCCCAGCACTTAGGAGGCTGAAAACAGGAGGATCACTGTGAGGCCAATCTGCATAGTGAGACCCCATAGACCCTGTCTTAAAGACATTAAAAAAATAAATAAATAAAATCATAGTCACCTATAATTCTGGAGACTGGCATGATAGTTTATTGATTCTTTCAGCCCTCAGGTGACCATCACAGGAAATGAGGAAAACTGGAGAAAATTTTCTTTCACACTCACAAGTGCCTTACCAATGTTTCAATTTTCTGTGTTTCTTGATGTACAGAAAGCTGAGACACTGAAGCCTGCACTACTGGCTGGTCGTAGGTAGGATGGTGGGACTGAACCTAATGGCTATATTTATTAAGTGTGTTTCATGCATCGCCCCTAGCAGGAAATTTCAGGCAGTTCACACCCCATTAGACACATGCACAATAATATTTATGGTAGCACAGACTTTGAAAGGTGTAGGAACATTGTTCTCTCAAAGAAAACTAGGTCAAATCCAATTCTTTCACACTCTGTTGGTGGTGTTCAACTACAAACAAGCAATGGTAACATATAAGCATATGGAAAGGTCCTTTACATGCTTCTCCATCTAGATGAAAACTTTTTAGGGCAGGGCCTCCTTTCAGGCCTCTTTGAATGCTCCTACCAAGCAGATCATCCAGCAAAGGATCTTAAAATTGGAGAATCTGAACATCAATATTTCATTTTCTTTTTAAGAAACCCTAAAATCAGTAATAATGGACCAGGATTTTTAGGCCAAAAAATAAAAATGATTTTTCTCATAACATAAAGTATTTTAAAATTAGTCAGCAATACACTTGAAAATAAAATTAATTTGAATGTGATTAATTTGCAAAACAACAGACATGCATTTCAAAAACTATGGTGCATCTGCCTTACTACACTTTATGTCTGAAAGAATGTGTGTGGCCCAGATCCCCACCTATGAAATGTCAAGAAGCAAAGGGAACGAAGGGCTGCGGAGCAAGTTAAGGAGTGCCATGCAGCGCAAGCAACAGACTCCCTGCTGAAGCAGGGTGCAATTGTTTGCGCTGCCTGTGCCTGGGAAATTTTAGCCCAACTGTAAATATGACTGGCATCTAAAGCAATGAAGAGAATGCTCAGCAAAAAGCAGGTGTGTTCAGTAAAATCCAGACAATTTAGAAGCCTACTTAAACTCAGCTTGAGCTCCTTTTAAAACAAATGAAGAAGAAGCAGGAGTTTGAACTGTATATGTCAAAGGCATAAGGAAGGTTTTTTTTTTTTTTTTTTTTTTTTTTTTTCTGAAGAGAAATCTAAAGTTTAATCATGCTGTTGACTAAGGCACTAGAATTCATATCAAATTCATATCTACAGTCTCAGGAAAAGACAGAAAGTAAAGTTTGAACATCTCTTCAATGTCTTAAATTTTGAAAATGGTGCCCCAGGGGAAATATCTGTTTTGCGGTGGCCCATGGCCAGAGTATAAAAGTAAAGCTGAATGGATCAGTAAGTGACCTAAAGGTCTTTTATGAGGTTGAAATCCACACAGTTTTCTTTATCTATTTATCACCATGTAAAAAGTCTGTAACCACACACATGCACAACGTTAGCAAAGACAACTTCCACATGGCCTGATCATTTGAGGACAGCTATTTCAGAAGCTTTAATCTGATAGAATTCAGGCAAGAGTCAACATAATCACTCAACAAGGCCCAAGTAGCAGCAATGGGGATTTTATGCTAATAGTATCCATAATCCCATGCTAATTTATTTTATCAAATTAAAGCAAATGCTGCTCTTTGACCCCAGAGACCTTCTATTCTTTCTCTAGGTCCCTGCAGTAAGCTAGAATCTGTTTAGTAGAGGAGTTTGCCAAGAATATAAATTAATAAAACTGGATTAAAGGGAGATGTGGTTATAACCGGTTCCTTAATCCCAGTGAATAATTAATGATAGTGATTCATGATTCGCCTTAAATCTTCTTGTATTTGAATAATAAATAGCTTTAAAATAAACTTTAATGAAAACCCACTGACTCAAAATTCTAGCTACTGGAGCTTTTCTCATAGGTGTCTATGCCACAGAGAAAGAATCTCAGGAAGCCTACTTGGACTCGTGTTTACCAGTTTATATTTCAGGGTGGAAGATGCATTACAATATCATTACTGTGATTTTTTTAACCACATTATCAAAGATACATTTTGAAATCTTGCCACCATCTTAAGGTAGCTTTCTCTACTCTGAATTTAGATTCTAGTTCTACAAAATAGAAATAAAGATATAGTAAAGTTGGAAAGTTAAGGCTTAGATTGGTGTTCTCTTACAGATACGTTCAATAATAATAATAATAATAATTAATAATAATAACAATAAACAGTGGCTATTTTTTCAGACCCTGTTCCAGGTTGTAGAGAAGCAAGTATAAAAGTACTAAGACTTTCCTCTCATAAGGTGTAGAGTCTAGAGTTCCCAAAGTCAATCTTTTACTTTGTCTCACAATCATTGTCCCATGATATGTAGTCAGTCTGACTTAGGCTGAAGACAATGTGCATAGACTTACATATGAGAGATTGCTCCTATGTCGACTGTTGCATTTCCATCCTTTATTGAATAAATCCACTTCTATAAAAAATTGACTGAATCTTGGTTACTAAGGAGTAAAGTTTCCTTCATTGGTTCCCTGTTGCTTCCAGAATGTTGCCTTTGCTCTTCTCCCTAGAGATTATCTGTCTGGCTGGCTGGCTGTCAATCTATTTAACTATGTATCTACAAATGACATCAAAGATCAAAAAGAAAATCAAGTAAGGATGAAGCCATAACCACCCTCTTTATCTTAATTGTTATTTTACCTTTGGAACAAAATACCTGAGATCTACAATTTAAATGACAAGAGCTTTATTTCAGCTCACAGTTTTGGTGAGTTCAGTCCAGTGTCTGCTTTTTCCAGGGTGGAAACAGCAAGGCAGAACAATGTTAGCTGAGTAAAATTATTCAACTCTTGGCAGCCAGGAAACAGAAATAGGGGGAAGGAGTCAAGGACAAAGATACACAGTGGCAGGTCACACCCCCAGGGACTCAGCACCTCCAAATTCCTACCTGGGATAGCCCATCACCTACAAATACATTGATGATTTTTAGTGTCCACAAGACCTAAGGACCTTCCCAATATCTGAAACTTTAGAGAAGGTTTTAGATCTAATGCACCTCCAAATTCCTACCTGGGATAGCCCATCACCTACAAATACACTGATGATTTTTAGTGTCCACAAGACCTAAGGACCTTCCCAATATCTGAAACTTTAGAGAAGGTTTTAGATCTAATGCATTCCTCTAGCAAACTAATTGTTTTTGGGGATTTCAGACTTCAATGAAGACTAAATTAATTGCTCCACACTATTGCTTCTGAAAAAATCCACTTGCAACATTTAGTTCTTCATCATATATACTATAACTAAGCTTCAAACATGTTTCTTCAAAAATTATTAGAATCCCCTATTTCCAGTGTAAAGATGGCATCAGATAAATTAGTGCACAAAAAATAATATGTGTTTCAATACAGAAATATTTTAAAAGTCATAATTAAAACATTAGATCCTTACATGTGCATGGAGATTTACTATATATAGAATAACTATGAATGTAAACTGTTACATGTGTAGCACATGGAGTACTCAGTGCCACAAGAAGTTTTTGAGCTGTACTTTTCCAAAATGGTTACCAAATTATGTAAAGTTTCATGCACAATGAAGTAAACTCTGTGCTCAAGTTGAAATCCCAGCCAGGCATGGTGGCACATGTCTACAATCCCAGCACTTGGGAGGTTGAAGCAGGAGGAATGTAGTGAGTCTAGGCCAGCCTGGGCTGCAAAGTGAGCTCAAGACCAGCCTGAACTTCATAACAAGACTCAGTCTGCAAAATTTTAAAAAAAAATTGTATAATCCTAGAAAACTCGATGTGTACTAAAGTCCTATTAATATAACAATACAACATTTTACACATACTATGGAAATTTTTGTTTTAAATTAAGACCCTTGAAGGTAGACTTTTTCACATATATGAATGGTATATAGCACACAAGGTTTTCCTTTGTTGTAGCAAGATTTCAGAACTATACTCCCTAATTTTGAGACTTTCCCTACAATTATTGTGACAAACCAAAAATTCTCACACATTTCTAAAATACCAGTGGGAAGCAGTATTCTTTCTTTGGTAATGCCACTGCTGGAGAGTTTTGCAATTGATCTCCTTGGAAATTTGTAAGGAGAGAAAATTTTCTTTGAACATTTGATCAAAGTCTTCAAAGTTTGCAATTAGACCATCAAACATGCTGCAATTACAGGTTTTGGCCAACTATTATGGCCAGACACAGAGTGGAATAAACAGGGAAAGTGGGTCTTTGATGGATGAATTTAGCAGTCATTATTCTGTTGTCACAAGACAACATATCCAAGCATATTCCTGTTATAGAATGTGAATGTTGCTGTTTTCCAAACTGTCATAAAAATTACATTCATTTATTCACTTGCCGAATATCTATGAAAACCAACTGTGGGATGCTGTAGGCTAGCAAAGAAGTAAAACAGGCAGTTCTTAGGGGGCATTCCTGAGAAATTTTTGCCTTTCCCTGAGAAAAGCATGAAAGATACAAATCTTTGAATTTTTCTTTCATTGAAACAAGATATGTCTTTTTATCTGTACATCCCTTCATCATTTACTTAATGCTGTTTTCCTCACTACTCATGATGCTGAATTATTCATTATGCTATCTATGAATACCAGTTCAATGTCTCCCTCATTGTTCTACCTGGGAAACAAACCTTATTCAGCTTACTAAAAACGCTTAAAATATTTTTTTAAGTTTATTATTGGCAATCTTATAACATAAAAGGCATCTCTTAAATCCCCCTGTCTTCTCTTGAAGCCTTAGGTAGGTATTCACTGCCTTGTTAGAAAGTAAGCTTCTGCAGGATGGACTGGACTTCTGCTGTCTACCCAGCACTGGGAGGGAAGGGTGTGCAGGCACAATAAGCAGTAATACACTCACTCATGCACTGTCAGCCCCTAGTCCAGGGTGTCAAACTGATTAATGGCCCCCAAATATGGCAAGACCTCAATCATCGGAACTGCTACTGATATCAAAAACAACAAAAAGAACTGGGCACATGCGATTGCATTATGATATCAGCATTTGTTTAGACTGTCTAAGTGGGCCCCAAGCAAAAATATTTTTATAAGAGGATAAAAATATTTTTATGAGAGGGAGTTAAAAAGAGAAGGCGAGGTGGCTATGGTAGTAAAAATTGGGTTATGTGGCCACAAAAACAGAATTCTGAGAGCCATTAGCAGTGGAATTCACAGAGCAAACTCTCCACTGTAGCTTCTTTGGGGAGAACAGATTCACTGACACCTGCCCGTCAACCTAGTAAAAGTCATTTTGAATTTCCAGCCCTTAGAACTGGGAGAAAATAAATTTCTGTTGTTTTGCACCACCAAGTTCATGGTAATTCATTTCAGCAGCTTTAAGACAGTACCGTACTACTTCCTCAGTCTGAGACAAGGTGGTGCAGTGTTTGGAAGGATTCATTGCAATTATATACAGAATGTCTTGAAAATTCTCAGTGAATAGATGCAAAGCCACTCATGAAGTTTAGCTTGCCACATTGCAAAGTACTTCAGGGAAAGTGCTTTGGTGTGGGGTTTCCAGGATAAAGTGTGTCTGTATTGTTCTCATCTCCCTGTAGTTCTGCAGGGCAGCTCTACTACCAAGATACAGAGGGCCAAGGGCTGACATAAAGGTCCCCAAGAGTTTTCAAAGCCCACTAGTCAGAAATGAACAACCACTGGCTCACATTACTGAGCTTCTTCTTTTTATCATTGAGAGATGATTCAAGACATCACCAAAAGTCAGTGTGTCAGGATTTTCCTTGCAGGAGAAGCTTGTGAAATACTGCTTTTAAAAAATGACTGATCTACAAGAAACAGCACCTCATTTGTTAGCTGCTACTTCTAGAGTTAGTTCCTAGGCATAAGCTCTTAATACAATGTTTCTCAGACATGATTCTAGGGCCTTTTGTGCTGTCTAGTGAACCAACTCTTAGAACAAAGAGAGTTCTCCAAATGAGACCAAACAGGACCTAAGGTAGCTTAGGTTCCATTTAAGACTCTGTTTATCAATGTCATTCATGTCCCTGGTGGAACCTCAACAGATCAAGAAAACTCAAAAATATTTTAGGAAAGAATCCAAAGCTGTAGAGTTGGGGATCCTGACATAAGGGGCCCAGGACAGTGACTCTGCTCATTTGAGTATTGAGTAAACACTGGGTGAATTCATCAAGGGCCTGAAAAAGCAAGAAAATATTGCAAAGGGGAAAGTTGTATTTTAAATTTCTTTGAAAATTTCCAGTTCTTCATTTTACACAAAACTGAAAATGAATGTGTCCACAGCATGATTCCTTCAGAATGGCCTGATTCAATTTGAATTTCTAGTCTGTGGATCAGTATTAATTACTTAGGGTTTAATAAAATCTGAATAAATAGAATGTAGAGCTTAGAAGATTTTATGTAACATAACAACAAATTAGTTTCTAATCTTAATTATTTGGCCAAATGTTCATTAAAAGCATTTTGCATTTAGAGCACTTTGTTAAACTCTTTGATTAGAATGAGGAAAATGTTAAGCTCACACCTTGCTTTCAGAGGACTTATGATCTATGTAGAAAACATAAGAGAAGAAAGATGAGTGAGATAATGAGGAAGACCCATGTCCATCCTTGACTATAAGCAGAGATTTTTCTCATGATTTAATATGTTAAGCATAATTAATTTTTTGTGTGTGTGTGTGTTGAAACAGTTTAATTCCTAAGACTAATTTAGTCAAAAATGAAATTGCAAAACAATCTCTTAAATATTTCTAGTGCATTAACCAACATTGGTTTTAAATTAGCTGCAATCTTGGGCTAGCCTTGGAAGCAAAATGCAATGTATATTTAATCAAAAATTTCATATATTGTAAAAAGCACTGAAGTCTATTTAACAACCCTCCCAGAGGAAGCTCATGAGTTCTTTCAGCACGTGAAAACTTGCTATTGCCCGTCCCCACTCTGTTCCAGAAAAGTATTGTGTATCTTAAAACTGCCAAACACAGGAAGTAACTACTCAGTAAATTTTTTATTTTATACACTTAAAAAGCAATGGGCTCTGAGTGTCCTCCTTTACCTGGGAGATAAGACACTGATCATTTTGCTGACTCTCTCAGCTGGAAGGGAGCCAGGGTAATAATGGCTATCTGAGGATCTTCAAAGATTTAATCTTGGAGATGAGTTCTTTGCAGGGCTCAATTCCTTTTGCTTTGCCAACCTGTCCTTTTTCTGAAATGGTATTTAGTGTAAAGCTGCCTGACAGAAGTGTACACCCCCAGAGAGCCAAGTTACAGAGCTGAATTTCTGTACAGCTCAGCCACTTCCTGGAGGAGACCACAGTACAAAGGATCAGGAGCTCCGCTGCCTGGGTCCCTGAAGTGAGCCCGGATTTTACGCTGATTCAGCCATGTTGTAAAGCAAATACGCAGACACTATAGAGGGCAAGAGGGAGGATAAGAATTGCAGAGAAGTGAAAAGTAGATCTTGAATCAGAGCTCTAGAAGCTATAACTCATTCAACATTCATTCCCATATTCTTTCATTATTCAAGGCTAATTGGCTGACTACTATATGTAAGGCCTCCTTCTTTCTGCTGGGAGATGGGAAAGAACAATAGAAAATATTTTTCCTTTGTGGAGCAATTTTTCGCAAGAAAAGTTGTATATTAAACAAAATCAAAACACGAAATATGTCAACTAATGGTAAGCGCTATGAGTAGTAATTTAACAAAGTTAGATTTAAGACTAAGTTTCTACAGTGAAGACATTCAACTTCTAGAACTCTAGAAAGCTGAGGAAGGAGGTTCTCAAATTCAAGCCCAGCCTTGGCAATTTAAGTGATTTAGCAAGATCTTATCTCAGAAAACCAAACAAACAAAAACTGAAAAGGGGTGCAGTCTTTGGATGCACTTTCCAAAGCCTTGGAATCAACTCTTAATACTTTTAAAAAATCCAATATAAACTCAGTAAATGAAAGCAATGGATTCACCATTACTTCTCCCCAACTTAACAATTTGGAGTAAGTGTTTTAGGTTGATGGACTGTGTGGTATAGATAGATATATTTGCTTTCCCTTATATTGTTTTATAATTCTTTTTTTCAATTTTATGTATTTGGTAAAGGGTCTCACTACACAGCTTGGACTGGTTGTGACCTTCCTGTTTAAACCTCCCCAGGGCTGGGATTACAGGCATGTGCCACCAGGCTCAGTCTTGGTGGCCTGCGCAGAGATTGAGCCAAGGTTCTTGCACTTGCCTAGGCAGGTACTTAGACCACTGAGTTTTCTCCAAGGCTCTGTTTTATAGTTCTTAAGTGCCATATTGTTATCATTATGACTGACTGAGGGTTACATAACATGAGGGAGAAAAGGAAGAAAAAAAATCATTCCAGGTCCAATGGAGCTGCACTGCAAAACATATGCCCCACTTCCTTTTCTGCTTCATTGAGAGACCTTAATAAGAGGTCTCTCTATAAAGGATATGGAGCTAATGGGAGCAGTACTGCTCTAATACTACAGAAAAAGGAAAGGCTAGAGCTTTTCAACATAGCAACAACTGCCAAAGGGAGTGGAGAGTAGAGAGGTAGGGCCTGACATTTTAGAAAAGATTATCAGGGAAGTCAGTTTGGAGGATGTGACTTTTAAGCAAAAATTTAAATGAACTAAGAAACAGGCTGTGTCCCTACCTAAAAGAGGAGCACTCCATGCAGGAGGAAGCCAAAGCCAAGTAAGTGCTCTGCAACAGGAGACAGGCTGGCTTTCTTGAAGTAGGAATTTTAAAAGTACTATGGTTTATATCCAAAATGCTCCCCAAGGGCCTCTTGTACTCATAAACAGGTTCTTGGAAGAGTAGTGGCCCAGGAGGGTGCTAGAGTTGACTTCTTGTTAGGAGGTGTGTTTTGATTGGTAGAGGCGGGTTACTGGGGTCATGAAGAGTTACTCTCCTTCAAAGCTCTGTCCCTCTCTCACTGCCTCTTATGAGATAAGCAGTTTCCCCTACCTTTCCCTTCCACCATGCCTTATGCACTGCATCTGGCCATCTGTGGGCTAAAAGAATCCTCTCCTCCTGTGAACTGTGGTTTTCAAGTGCTGTGTGAAATCTCAGCAACAAACATGTAACCAAGACACACAATTCAGGCAAGAGAGCTTACGGGGCTTGGCACTACATTACAAAAGGCATTGCTGGCCTTGATGAGGCTTAAAAATTAATTCTTTCCAGGGACAGCAAAACGGAGGGGTAGAAGGGACCAGAGGAAGCGATGGTCCAAAGTAAAGCATCACAGAGCAATAGGAGCTGCTATAAAAATACCTAATCACTTTTGTCCTTGTAAAATGCATTGACCTATGAGCATCAAAAGGGGAGCAGAAATCCATTTTATAGCACTCTCTTCCAACTGTGGGTATCATGTGCTTTCGAAGAAAAGAGATTTTATTTCTTTGGGTTTATGTTGTCATTATCAAGAACAAGTATTGAAATGTTCTTTTAACTGCCACCATCGTTCAAGAAAAAGATTACTGGAAGTGCTTTAGTCTACAGTATTTACAACAATTCTTTATACTACTTAACATTTTATTTATACTAATGAAAAAGCACTTAAATTCATTTGTATAGGCTGATCTTTTAAAGAGACTGAGAATAATAAATGCATGACATAGCTATATGAAAATGACTTATTTCATTATTCTTCTAACAGTTGTTCCTGATAGCAGGAATTTAAAACTCAGGCTGAAGTTTAGTTCAATGCATTACAAATGGCACAATTTATGTAGTTTTTCTTGCTAATGAATGCCCTTCTCCATTATTATCTAGGCAATTTCCAAGTAGTGAACAATTAAAATTTTAATGTTTCTCTTCAATATAAAATTAGGGCTCATGACTCTTCATACTTCTAACTTTAAAAAGATACAGAAATCAGACCTTCAAGAAGTAAAGCGTTGTCCTCCACGGCGCTCCTTTCATTGTATCCATTTGAGAGAAACCCAACCCCAACTGAATTTCACTATGTACATTATCATACATTCACTTCGGCAAGTGCTGCTGGGAAAAAGGAAATTAAATGACCTCTGGATTAGAAAGACTGTCGGGATTTAACAATTCTTAGTGATTATAGGATAGTTTCATGATCACCATTCTTCATTGGTCTAAACCTATGTTAGTATTTGCAACATTTTCCACAGTCTTCAAACATTTCAGCCTCAACAAAGGCCTCCCCTCCTCACTAGTAGAAATTGCACACTTACTGTGATAACATTGATTAATACACATACATTGTCCCGCACTTCCCCCACCCTTTGTTATTTTGCTTAAGACAGGTCTCTAGTCCATGTGCTAGATTCCCACCATCCCAGTCTTCCTAGGAATTTTATTCAATGACCATTGCCTCTTTTTCGAATAGAGGCACTTGTGCCTTCTTCTTCTCTTTGTTTTTTTCCTATTTTATCAAACTTTAATATTCCATCTCTTTCATCATTCATTGTTTGCATTTCCATAACTTTTATTTCTCAGGTTACTAATCTGACTTCTGTTTTCACAACACAACCAAAATTGCTTTCATTGAATCCATCCATGTTCTCTTATTGCTAAACCTAATGAACACTTGCTGTAGACATCTTTGAAGTTATTTGGAGTTTCGTTCCTTACATTGAAATTGTCCAGATGTTAGTATCCTCCTCTACTTTATTTATTTATTTGTTTGTTTGATACCAGGAATCAAACTCAACCTCTCACTTGCCAGGCAGCATTGTTCTGCTGAGCTAAACCACCAATCACTTCAAAGCCACTTAGACCATCATTCAGTCCACATTATGAAGCAGCTGTGGAAGTCCTGCTTCATGTGTATCTTTCTGTTCATGCTTCAGTATCCCAAATCCATAAAAAACATTAAGACTGATTAATGACACTCAACGTTATATTTTCCAGGTGTATCCACTTCCCTATGAATGTCTCACTATTGTCCTTTGTAGATGAGTAGTATTCTATAGATAACACATTTTCTTTGTTTAATCATCTGTTAATAGGCATCCAGGCTACAATTTGAGTACAGCAAAGTATAAATAGAGTACAACAAAAGATGTGTAGGAGACAAGAGGATAGAGCTCCTGAAAATAAGAAGGGGTCCATAAGACTGTGAAGGAAAGGAGAGGGGAAGGAAGAATAAAGAGACAATGTGATACCACCCAATAACCTTAAAGAATATAAATTTATACATCATAAACATAGGATGAGATTAACTATATTAACAAGAACATGTATGAGGAAAATGGGATTTGGAGGGGGAACGGTAGAATGAGGCAAGGGGAATAGGATTTAAAAAAAAAACAGGACTAAGTACATATACCCACTCCCCAAGATGACTGTAAACTGTATGTCCTGAAAACATACACTAAGAGAAAAAAGTAGAAATTTCATGCCAATCTCAGTCAAATGAAACCTTTGGAGTGTACTTTCCTCCATCTTATGTGCTGGATCTGATACTATACTTTTGGTTCTTCCTGAGTCAAAGTGACAATGCAAAGGAAACACTTGCAATTAAAAGCTTCACTTTTTTGAAGCACTCCAGGACACTGAGGCAGCAACTGCTCTTCACCTAAGATACTCATGAAGGAAGACTTCAGAATGGCTTCAGAAAATGGCCAGAGTAATAGGCTGAGGGTGTCCAAACTGAAAGGAAGTCCTAGAAGGGAGATCAATGGCAACGTCTTTTGATATGATCATATTTTAAAAGTTAAACTTTAAAAATAAAATAATTATATTTTCTGATAATACCTTACAGTTTGGGAAATACTGGTATCAATAAATTCAGTGTAGCAATTCTCCCAAATCCCATACATATGATCAACATACTTCATTCAATCTGGGTACCTATCACTGGCTGGACACTCTTACAGGTCTACACCTTTTACTTGAGAAGGAAGACAAATGATTGATGTGAGAGGGATATGATATTGTTGTGTCCTTTTGGGGTCGTATTCTATTGTATTTTTCTTGCCTATGTAGAATTTCTTGATTGTGAGCATTTAAAAGAGGCAGTCACACACGACACTGTGGAAGTGGAATGCAGACATCAACTAATGCTAATATCATATCACACTGGGATGCATTCTTTCATGATTTTCCTCATTTTTTCCCCTACTTTTGAAGCAGAAATAAGTTTACTTTTTATAGGACAATAGCTCTCCAAGTTTATGCCATTAGCAATGGACATTAGTCTTCATAGATTACTGGCTCAACCAGGTGATTTTTCTACAAGATTCTTAGTTGCAAAGGAGCCAATAACAACAGCAAAAGTGTATTTTCTGTCTTCTGTGTTAGAAAAGTAGACGACCAATCCAACAAATGTCCCAGAAGATTAAAAAAAAGTGAAAACCTAACACTAAAGGATCTGGTCCATTTTGATATAATTTCAACTATAAAAAAACCTGTAGCCGGGCGTGGTGGCGCATGCCTGTAATCCCAGCACTCGGGAGGCTGAGGCAGGAGGATTGTTGTGAGTTCGAGACCAGCCTGAGCTACAAAGTGAGCTTAAGGCCAGCCTGAACTGCATAGTGAGACCCTGTCTCAAAAAGACAAAAAAAAAAAAAAAAACCTGTAAATGTAATATCATGTATGCACCTTGTACAATACCAAAACGTTATGAAAACAGTTTGCTATGTATTAATTCATCGACTCTGTATGGTTAAGGTGTTTTGAAACTGTCTGATTGACATTTGTATTTTAATAAAATAAAAATAAATGGAAAAAAAAAAAAAAGGATCTGGTCCAGAAAAAAAAAAAAATAAATAAATAAGGCAAAAATTACTCAAAGAGTATGTGTTTGGGTTAACAAATATTGAGCTGCAACATATAATACCTAATATTTTTGGTTCAGGGAAGCAAGACATTTTATGATCAGGTAAATTTTTAATCTAAATTTAAATATATCATGTAAGGTCTTCCCTTCCCTTTAAAGGCAAGCTAAGTGTCCCCTTTAGGAAATTCAGTATGCAGCACTTCCTGGCTTCGTATTTCTTTACCTTTCAACAACACTCAGTATGACCCTATGCAGCTTAATGCTGGTCTGCCCTGCAAAATACTAACTCCACGAAGGCACAAAGTAGCTCTCAGTGCTCTCTGAGCAGTGTGTGGTGTGTTGCATCTGCTGTGGCTTGTACTCACTCCATTCTGAGGGATACATCTTGAGTCATTTTGTCTATCAACGAAGAGGCGATTTCTTGATGTAGACTAAGGTATAACTGCGGTTCACAACTTGTATTTTTCTTTTTCAGGAATTTTATTTTATTTATTTAGTCCCACAACTTATACATTAATTGCCAATTCTACTTCAATATAATTGTACATGTGTGCCACAAAGTGAGTGATACAAGTACTTCAGGTATGAAAACTGAAAAACAGAAGATAATGCTTAAGTACAGATGAATACCAGTGCAAACACTTCGCTTATTTGGATTTTATGTTGCGCATAGTAAAATAGATCTGGACTCTTAAATTTTCAGATGAAAAATGTTACACACAGAGAAGCTAGGTAACTTGTCCAAAACCAATCATAACAGTACTGAAAATAGAAACCATGTTTTGTAACTGTCAGATTAGAATTGCTATTCTACTACATAATGTTCCTCTTAACTACATCAACTCAAAGAATAAGATTCTTTTTTAATATTTCTTCTAATGGAGTCAGATGTCCTACTTATAGTACACAGGGCATAACACAATAAATTACTCTCTTGTCTGATGCTTTCTAGTTGTTTCTTTTATTATATATTTTCTACAGTCTCTGCCTTTTCGGTTTTTAAGGAAGGACAAAAATGTTCACCTACTTCATTTAGTAAGGTAGCTGAGAGGATTTTATAAGCCTGTAGATTTGTGTGTTCTTGGAAAAAGTCAGCTAATTCAAATACAATATGTGGCATCTTAAGAGATAATTTTGAGGTCTTCATTCTCATAAGGAAAACTTGAAGTGATTCTCTCTGCAGATAAATCTCCGTCCTTGATGAATTTTCATTCCAAGAAATCACTGCTTAATACATGCACTCATGTGCCTCCCCAAGCTTAGGTCAATGGAGCTTTTGATTACTCTTCATCACGTTTTATCCATCTTTTTGACCATAATGCAAGGACCAAGTGAATCACATGTATCTCCTCTGTTCCTGGGACTGCAAGAGAATTTTTATTTAGAAATTGAGAACTGTATATTAGACCAGGAATGGCCTAGTAAATACTATATTTCATTACAGCCTTGCCAGAAAGTTTCTACAATCTTATAAGGTTTACTTATACCTTATAAGTAGAAAATGGAAATTGTAAGAGCTTCTCCAGCTACTTCCCTGATGGTAAATGGAAAAGCCAAAAATCAAAGTTTCTGTGTAAATGCAGCCTCTGTTCTTTTCAGGAAAACAAGTAGTTTGAAAGAAAACAAACAAAAAAGAAATAAACACTAAGCAAGATGAAAGCTCAAGCTCAACTGGAGAAAGAAATAGTTATAAGATTTTAAAGGGTGCTTAAAATCTGTAGTTAAAAAGGAGAAAGAGATAGAGAAGTAATTGCAGGGCGGAGAAAAAAAGAAAGCAGTTTATGATTCTTGTGGCTTGAGAATTTGAAGAGTCATTAGTAAATTTTATTGTTTTAACTTGAGAATGAGTCAGCATTGCTGTGAGCAGCACAGCTGCCACCATTCAAGGGAGAAAATCACAAGATCAAATTTATCAGACAACTCTGGAAAAAAGACAATTTAATTATGTCTCGCTTCCCACTCCATTTACCACCATCCCTTCCACCTTGCAGCAGGATTAGTGAGTAAGAGGTAGAAAATTAGGGACTCCAATGAATAATTTTAATATGTCGACTTGCCATGGACTGATAGGTCCATGGCAAGATATCTAATCAGATATTACTTCTGAGTGTGTCCGTGAGGGTGACTCTGGGTGAAATTCCTGTTCTGATCAGTAGGCCACATACAGGCAATTGTCCCTGTGATGAGCAAGATCAACAATGTGAACAGGAATCAGCAAAAATTTTATGAAAGCTCAAAAGACCAAAAAGACAAGAACTGTGAATTTGCTCTCTACTTGACCTGGGGCATCCTTTTTTTTAAAAGCCTGGAATTGAACTCATGACCTTGCACTTAATAGGCAGGGCCCATGATTGGGCTGGATATCTCATCTTTTTAGACATCAGAGTTCGTTGTGCTCAGGTCCTTGGGTTGGACCATTGGCTTTCTTGGGCTACCAGCTTGTGGATAGTAGAGGAAGGGGCTTCTCTGCCTTCACAATGATGAGAGCTAATCTCTCAGTCCCTCATTTTATGTAGTGATCTCTATAGTTCATCCGCTTTATATCTCTGGGAGCACTTTAATATACAGTGGTGATAGGACACAGTGAAATAACTCTGTCCAGTATTTGAGGTAGTAAGAAAAAAGTGGTTGCTTTACCAGCTAAGTCACCTATTTCTTTCATCTCATTAATTCTTTTCTTTTCCCTTTTCTATTAGTAATGCTTTGCTATGTTAAAATATGCTTTCATATTTGGATTACAAAGTACTTGTTATTTTATCTAAAATTTATACTTAACATGGCATTCTATATTTTATCTGGCAACTCTATTTTATCTGGCATACCCATTTTATGAATGATGAGATCATAATAAGTTTTCATTTTAACCTGGTTAGGAATTATCATAACTATTTATTTTTCAATGAAAATAAACCCTTTTAGTGACTTTACAAAGTTTTCCAAAGTCTTCCGCTGCCTAGTGCTGTTTATTGCCACAGCGGATAAGTGTGAAACTGTTTAGCAAGACCACAATGGAGAGAGTGAGGAAGACAGATACAAAGAGTTAATAAAGGGGAAATAAAAGAACTTTCTGATGTTGGTGATCTCAGTAGTGGAGCTGGGCTGGAAATTCTGAGGAAATATGGTCAAAATAAGCCTTACTTAGATGAGATCAGTAACCAAGCCATCCAGTTGGCAGGCAGAATGTGACAGCTGGAGCCCAGCCAGCGGTAACGGTGTCACTGCTTGTTATTCAAGTGGTCCAAGGAAAACCAAGCTATTTAGAGAGGATGATCTGATATGAACCATGGCTGTGGGTTGAGTGATAAAAGCCAGTCCTTAGAGAAAGGAGGACTGAGAAAGGAGAGGAACTATAAAAGAGACAAGTGTCAGGTACAGTGATGGGATGGAGGAAAGAATGCTTGAACTGGGTTCAGAAATGGAAAGCAGAGGCCAGGTATTCAGGGGGAAAGAGCAGCGAGGGAAAAGACTCTTTTCATTAAAACCTCAAGATATATTTAAGAAATAAATGTACAAAAAAAAGAACAAAATACAGTCATACATTGTATTAATCAAGGTTTTCCAGATAAAAATCTGAACTATTTGTGTATTTATTTTATTTTTTTAAAAAATTGAAGTTCTGAGGAAATATGGTGAGAATAGGCCTTATTTAGGTGAGGTCAGTAACTGAGCGATCCAGTTTGTGAGCTATCAATTTAATAGGGTTGAATAGTAGTAAAATCTGGGAGAGTGTAGACATAGTAATGGCTCTTATACCACCTGTGGGGACTAAAGTTATATTATTGACTCATTAATTAGTCATTTAATAGTGGTTCTATTTAAATACAAATTTTTATAAAATAATATGTGGAGGAGGGGTTAAAATAAAAGCAACACAAATGTCTTAAAATATGAGTTCATTTAAGCCAGGTGAACCTAAAGAATCCAATGTTGGATTATTCTTAGAAGTTGTACTTCAGTGAATTTTAACTTAAAATATGAGAATAGTTCTCCAGAGAAATAATTAAATAGAGAAATACAGCAAAGAATCTGTTATTTGGGGGGAGAAATGGGTAAAAACATTGAAAGAATCTCATTATAGCAACAGACCACTTATATGTGATTATGGTGTAGAAGCTCTTTATTTTTCCTTTTTTGATAAATTAAATATTTAAAATTAAATATCTCAATAAAGTATGATATATACTGAAAAATGATCAAATCTCCAATGAACAAGTGGAGGCCAGCCAAATAACTCAGCAGATTAAAGTACCTGCAAACAGGTGCAGGGGCCGGGGTTCTATCCTTGGGCCTGCCTGACCAGCCCTGACCCCAGGGTTTGGGGAGTGGGTGGGACCTGAGACAGCAATTGAGACTGGGCGTGGTGATGCACACCTGTAATCCCAGCTCTTGGAAGGCTGTAAGCAGGTGGATCTCTTCGAGACCAATCTACTTGTAAGACCCTGAACACCCTGTAGACCCTTCCCTAAAATACAAAAAAAAACAAAAACAAAAACAAAAACAAAAAACCAAATGAACAAGTGAAGACATTTTACAAACGCACTGTCAGACCAGTACACACCCCACCGGTTAATCAGCTGCACACTGTGAACGTGCTCCTAGTATCAGCCCGACATCCACCACCACTTGCTCCTTGGAACTATCCCAAAATGGAATTTACCACACTCATTAAACTTCACCTCTTTTACTTGCAAGGGTCATCTCTCCTCTTGGTAGCAATGCCCTGTAGGGTCTCTCATCATTACATAATGTTTCATTATTTAAATACGTCACTGTTAATTTATTCCTTCCAGTATTAATAGCGATCTGCACTACATCTTTTGTGTGTATCTTTTCAGTGACCATACATAGACACTTTTGCTTGACATAGAACTTGCAATGAGTGTACGGGGGCCATACTGGTTTAAGCCACTTGCAACAATCATCTTACCTTAGGATCCTTAGTACTGGGATTACAGACATGTGCCACTTCACCCAGCATGAGTCTTATTTTAAACATATTTATATCAAATATCCTTTCATTAGGTGATTTTCTCCTCCTTCCTCCTCCTTTTCCTCCTGCTCTTTCTCTTCCTCCTCTCTTACCACTTCCTCTTCTTCCTCCTCCTCCTCCTCCTCTTCCTCTCTTTCTCTCCCTCTCCTTACTCTGGCAGATTGAGTCCAGAACCTTTGCACTGAGCTATATCCCCAGCTGTTCTTATTGAAGTTTCGTTTACCTAATGATTAGTTATTGAGAATCTTCTTATCTAATCATTGAGCATTATCTTCTGTTATATGTCTATTCAATTCTTCTGCCCATTTTAAAATCATGACCTTTAGTTTATTGCTATGGAGTTGCAGGAGTTTCTAAGATATTTGGCATGGTAACCTCTTATCAGATACATAGTTTGTAAATATAATCTCCTATCTCATAGGTTGCTAGTATTCTGTTCATTGTTTTATTTGCTTTGCATGAAGATTTTCTAGTCTAACTTGTTTATTTTTGGCTTTGTTTGCTCTCTCAATATATCTGAAAACAGTTAAAGCCTTATTGGATTAGAAGAAAAGAAGTATTGACCAATGGAACAATACTGCACAGAGATAAATGCAAGCATATATGCTTGGCTATCAATAAAGATACCAAGAGTATACAATGGAGAAAGGAGAATTTTTAAGCAAATGCCTCTGAGTTACACAGCTACATGCAAAAGAATAAAATTCAATTGTCTTCTTATACACAAAACTAAACTAAAAATAAATTAAAAGGTTAAACTAGACCTGAAATTATGAAACTCTTTATTGTGGTTTAGATGAAAAATGCCTCCCTCATCCCCAAATTCTCATGTGATTTTTAGGGTGATTGGCTGAGGGCACACCATACATACTCATTAGTGGATATATCCATCGAGGTGATTAATGTGCTGTTAGAAGGGAGGGCACACTCTGAGGTCTGTCACTGAGGGTGTGACCTGGAAGGGCGTGCTCTTGTCCCTTCTCCTCCATTTTCACTGTGTTTCCACATCACCATAGGTGGGACAGGTTGCCTATACCATGTCCTCCTAACTTACCTTTTCTTCCTTGGAGTTAGCCAACCGTAGGCTGAAACTAAGCCAGAGTACAGCTTCTGCTTTTTCAATCATTAACACTGTGTATTTTGTCCCCAAAAAAGGGACTAAGATAGTGACTAAATGACTAGAAGAAAACTGGGAGGAGCTTTCTGCCATTAGTTGAAGTGATCATGGCTCTTACCTGGATAAGCTCTTAATTTGGTCCAATTTTTAGTCCTTTGCGTTATGATTTTGGTTTGTGTAACATAAGTATTCGTCTAAAGGAAATCTCATCCTGAGGTCACGAAGATGTCCTCTATGCTTCTCCAGAACTAGGCACTTTCCCTTCGACATTAGACTTGTAAGTAGTGCTATTGAGTGTATGCCATGAGGTAAAAATCAAATTCTTTTTCAGTTCTTTTGCATTCCAAAGTATCCTACACTTGGCCGATCATGGTAATTACAATTAGACTTGTACTCCTTTCCTCATGGCATTGCAGAATCACATGTACAAAGCAGGAAAAGAGAAAGTGACTGGGGAAGGGGGCTGCTACATAGGCCTTCTTTTTTGGTTGACCAAACTGGTGCTTTCCCTTCTTGTCAGCAATATTCATTCATTCATTCATTCATTCATTCATTCATTCATTCATTCATTTAGGTGGTAATGGGAATTGAACTCCAGATCTTGTGCTTATCAGGCGAGCACTTACTCTACTGAGCTATCACCCTGGCCCTTCAGCAATAGTTAAAGCTCCCAATGTGCAAACATGGTAGCTCCCTAAAATTATTCTCAGCTTTTTTATGCCTGAAAAAATGATTTATATTCTTGTACATGATAGTTTATCATGTGTAATGTGGAATTTTATTATCTCAGTATTTTTATAAAAGTTATTATACATGATATTCCTTAAGTTTTAGTTACACATTTCAATCAAGGCATTGAATTATAACTAACATTTGTATATTGATATATTCTGGGACATTCTTAGTTCTATTCTTACTTCTATTAAAGAAATTTCTTTAATTTCTTTTTTATTACTATTATTTTTATTGAAGAACAAATAGCAATGAAACAGTTTCAAGACAAATTAACAGGACAGATTCAACAAATCAATACACTGAAAAATTTTTTTGTAATGTTTTGGTGTCATATAAGATGCATACATGATATTATACCTACAGGAATTATTGTAGCAGATGTATCTAATCAGTGAATGAAGAGAGTGCTGCTGTACACATCTTATTTTTCTACAGCTAATTTATATCACAGAATCAACAATTAACACCTTCTACCTTGTTATCTCCCCAGTGTTTGTCCATAGGACTAGAAGCCAACATAATATCTTGTAAAACCACTATTAGTGCAAATCTTGCTTCTCATAGAATTATGTTGAAGCATGGCATACTTATCCTAACTGTACTGTTTATACACATACATCATGATTCTTCCTTTGTATTTCCCTTTTGTTTTGTCTAGACTTGTCAAAGATAAGCACCCCATTGTCATTCAATGAATTAGGTGCCTGAATTCAGTGACACAATACAATGTAGTGCAGCATTCCACAATAACAGTGAGTTATCTGAAGAAGTTGTTCATTATAGCCATTTATAGCTCAACTTATTATTATGGCCCCGTGTGTATACCCCATTTTTATACTTTTCTGGGGAATGGTTAAGACCTAGATAGAGCAAGACCTATATACCAAAAGATATAACTTTTGTTTTTGATGAGGTCAGTGAAGTCTCCTTAGGGTTTATCCTGTAATCCTGTACTCTCTGAAGATCTTTTGTCTGTGTCATCCATGTGGATGAGTTATGGCCAATGCTTGACCAGTATGCTCTCTATGAGAGCCTGAGAGAAAGTTTTCTCTCCGTGTAACTCTCCTCTGACACACTATACATCATCAATCTATTTCCTCTGTATCTCCATAATCTCCACGATCAGAAAATTTGGGGCACAACTGAGTTTCATGACGTTACGTACAGGTACTCCTATGTCCTGAGTCTTTGCTGACCTTGAAAGGCTAGGGCCAAAATGTTGACTGGCTTTGCAGATCTTCTGTTTCTTCAGTTTTGATCTGTGAAATTAGGTTGTTAATCCAGAAGAAAAGCTGTTTAGTACCCTGCAGCATATGCTGTTAAGTTTACCTTAACTATCTGACTTTATTGTCTTTAGTTGTTATTGTACACATCTATTTGTAATTCTTCTTTTGAATTCTTATACTAGAGAGACTATAGAATATTTGCATATATGTGTCTGGTTTAAATCACTTATGGGTATATGTCCAAGTGGCATCCACTTCAATATAAATGCTTGAAGTTTATCATTCTTTATAGCTGAGTAATACTCCATTATATAGAAATACCACATCTTTTTCAACCATTCCTCATGTGACAGACATCTTGGTTGTTTCCAAGATTTTGCTATCACAAATTGTTCTGCTATAAACATAGCTACATATATATATATATATATATATATATATATATATATATATATATATATATATATATATATATATATATATATATACATACATACATATATATATATATCTACATAATATATATATAGCTACATATTATATTATATATATATATATAATATAATGATTTCAGTTCCTTTTGGGAAAATTCCCAGCAGGGTGATGGCCAGCTAGAATGGGATTTCCAGTCCTACTCTTTTGGGGAGTCTCTACACTGATCTCCACAATGGTTGCACCAGCCTACATTACCACCAGCAGTGGAGAAGTGTACCCTTTTCCCCACAACCTCTCCAACATTTGTTGTTGGTTGATTTCCTTATGATAGCCATAATTTCTGGAGTGAGATGGTATTTCAGTATTGTTTTTATTTGCATTTCACAGATGACTAGCGATGTGGAGCATTTTTTCATATATTTGTTCACTTCTTTAATTTTGTCTTCTGAGAAGTGTGTATTCATCTCAGATGCCCATTTCTGAATTGGGTCTTTAAATTTGAGGGCCCTATTATATCTTAGTTCTTTATATATTCTAGACAGTACACCTTTGTCTGATTGCTTATTAGCTAGGATTTTTTCAAAATTTGTGGGTTGTCTGTTCACTTTGTTGACAATTTCTTTTGATGTGAAGAAACTCCTCAAGAAGAGTTGATCCCAATTATTGACACTTACAAGTGTTTCCCGTACAAATATATATTTGTTCACGAACACTTCACCTACCCCTGTGCCTTCAAGAGCTCCTCCTACTTTCTCTTCCAGGATATTGAGCATCTCTGTTTTAATGTTTAGATCTTTAATCCATTTTGACTTTAGCTTAGTGCATGGTGATAGAGCTGGATCAAGTTTTAGTTTTCAGCATGTAGAAAGCCAGGTTTTTCCAGCACCATTTGTTAAAGAGGGTATCTTTCTTCCAGTAAGCTTGGATGGACCCTTTGTCAAAGATCAGATGGCTGAGTGTGATCGTAGATGCCTTTGTGTCTTCTAATATATTCCATTGATCCTCCGGTCTATTTCGTTGCCAATACCATGTTAATTTTATCACAGTGGCTTTGTGGTATAATTTCAAGGCAGGAATTGTGATGCCTCGTGCCTTGTCTTTATTGGCCAAGATTGTCTTTGCTATTTTAGATTGTTTGTGGTTCCAAATAAATTTTAGGAACAATTTCTCTAGGTCTTGGAGGTATGATAGCAGCAGTTTGATAGGGATTGCATTAAATCTGTACAGCAATTTTGGGAGTATGGCCATCTTCACTATGTTGGTTCTTCTTATCCAGGAGCATGGAATATCTTTCCATTTTCTGAAATCCTCTATAATCTCTTTTCTTAGGGTGTTGCAACTTTCTGTGAAAAGATTTTCACTTCCTTGGTTAAGTGAATTCCAAGATATTTCATTTTCCACAGTGCTACAGTAAAAGGTATTGTTTCTATTATTTCCCTTCCAGTGTGCTTATTATCTGCATAGAAGTATGCTATTGATTTTTGAGTATTGTCTTTGTATCCTGCTATGTTACTGAATTTGCATATCAGTTCTAGTAGTTTCTTGGTGGAATGTTTGGGGTCTTCCAAGTAAAGAATTATGTCATGTACAAATAGTGATAATTTAATTTCTTCTTTACCGAATCTTATTCCTTTTAGTTCTCCCTCTTTTCTAATGGTTGTTTCTAATTATTCCAAAATGATATTGAATAGGAGGGATGATAGAGGACATCGTTGTCTTGTACCTGACTTAAGAGTAAAAAAATTCAATTTTTCCCCATTTAGGATTATATTAGCTTTTGAGTTGTCATAGATGTCTTTTACCAAATTAAGGTAGAGTCCATCTATTCCAATTTTCTGTAGGACCTTGAACATGAATGAGTGTTGGACTTTGTCAAAAGCTTTCTCTGCATCAATTGAGATAATCATGTGGTTTTTAGATTTCAGTCTATTAATATAGTATATTATGTTTATAGATTTTCTAATATTGAATCATCCTTGCATCCCTGGGATGAATCCTACCTGGTCATGGTGTATGATGATCTTCTTGATGATTTGCTATATTCTATTTGCTACAATCTTATTGAGTATTTTTGCATCTATATTGATGAGGGAGATTGGCCTGTAGTTCTCCTTTTTGGTTGTGTCTTTCCCTGGTTTTGGAATCAGTATAATAGTTGCCTCAAGAAATGATTTCGGGAGTACTACTTCTTTTTAAATTTCATTGAAGATTTCGAGGAGTGTAGGGATTATATCTTCTTTAAATTTGTAGAAGATTACATCTTCTTGTAGAATTCAGGTGTGAATCCATCAGGACCTGGACTTTTCATTGTTGGTAGGCTTTTTATTGTGCTTTGTATTTTATTGGCTGTTATTGGCTTATTGAGAGTTGTTTTATCTTCTTGGTTCAGATTTAGTAATTTGTACCTTTCAAAGAATATGTCCATTTCATCTGTGTCTTCTATGCTGTGAGCATAAAGTTTCTCAAAGTAGCTATTGATGATCTTCTGGATTTCTACTGTGTCTGTGCTGATTTCACCCTTTTTATTTCTTATTGCTTATATTTGAATTTTTTCTTTCCTATTTTTGATGAGGTTGGCTAGAGGCTTATCAACTTTATTTAGTCTTTAAAAAAACTAACTTTTTGATTTGTGGATTCTTCGAACTGTTTTCTTCATCTCAATTGAACTAATTTCTGCTCTAATCTTTATGATTTCTTCCCAACTTTGCGTTCTGGTTTTCCTTTGCTCTTCTTTTTCTACATGTCCGAGGTGCAACATTAGGGTGTTTATTTCTTTCCATTTAGTTTTCCTAATGTATGAGTTCATGGCTATGATTTTCCCTCTAAGATCTGCTTTCATCACATCCCATAAATTCTGCTAAGTTGTGCTTGAATTTTCATTGAATTATAGATATCATTGAATTTCTTGTTCAATTTCTTCTGTGACCCATTGATTGCTGAGTAGGGTGTTGTTTAATATCCATGAATTTAGCAGGTTTTTCTGGTTTCTTTTGTCATTTAGTTCCAGTTTCATTACACTGTGGTCAGATAATATGCATGGGATAATTTCTGTTTCCTTGCATATACTTACATAGGACCTCTGGATTAGTATGTGGTCTATTTTGGAAAATGATCCATGTGCAGCTGAAAAAAATGTGTATTCAGCTGTGGTTGGGTAAAACACTCTATTTGTCCACCAGGTCCATTTGTTCAAAGCTCTGGTTCAGTTTTGCTACTTCCTTGCTAATTTTTTGTCTGGTTGATCTATCTTTTTGAGATAAGGGAGTATTAAGGTCTCCTGTTAAGATTGTATTCTTAGACATTAAATTTTTCAGTCCCTTAAGATTTGTCTTACATAGTTGGGTGCTCCTATGTTTGGTGCATAAATATTTATGAATGTTACTTCTTGCTCTTGAATTTTTCCCCTGACAAAAATATAGTGACCTTCTTTGTCCCATTTGATCCTTCTTGGTTTGAAGTTGAGACTATCTGAGAACAGACAGTGAGCTGCTGGGGCATGTAGTATTGTTTTCCATCCTTTGACTTTGAGCCTGTGAATGTCCTTTTGAGTTAAGTGTGTTTCTTGTATACAGCATATTGTTGGTTTTTGTTTCCTAATCCTCTGTGCATCTATTTCTCTTAATTGGTGAATTGAGTCCATTTACATTGATGGTTATAATTGAAATGTGTTGACTTATGTTTGTCATGATATTTACCTGCTGTTGTTTACTCCTTTGTATCCCGTGTTTAATTGTCTGTCCTGTTTAGTGGGTTCCTTCCATTCTCATTCATGGAGTTCTGGTCACTGTGGTCTCTCTCCAGAACATGTTTCAGCAGCCTGTGTAGGGGTGGCTTTGTTATCATGAAATTCTTTAGTTGTTCTTTGTGGTGGAAGTATTTCACTTCTCCATCAAACTTAAAAGAGAGTTTTGCATGGTATAATAGTCTGAGCTGGAATTTGTTTTTGTGCAGGACTTGAACTCTGCTCCATGCTCTCCTTGCCTTCATGTTTTGTGTAGAGAAGTCAGCTGTAATTCTGATGGGTTTTCCTTTGAATGTGATTGCTTATTCCCTCTAGCAGCTTTCACTATATTATTTTTGTGTCGGATTTCTGGGATCTTGACTATTATATATCTTGGTGTGTTTCTACTTGGGTTGAAGTTATTTGGTGTTCTGTATGTGTTGGATTGTTTCCTCATATTTGGGAAGCTTTCTGTGATTACTTCTTCCAAATTCTTTTTATGTCATTTGTATTGACTCCTTCATTGTCATTGATAGCAATTAATCTCACATGATTCATCCTGGAATCATCTTGCAGGTGATGGATTAGTTTTTTCCTGCATTCTCATTGATTTTAGGAGATCTTTTCTCACCTTTTCACTAGTTATACCAGCATCTTCAAGATCTGAAACTGTTGTTGCTTTCACTCAAACGGCTTTGTAGATTCGTGATTGATATTTTTAGTTCTTCTATGTCTTTGACTCTGTTTCATGTGTTATATTTCTTTTCTGTACTGGTCATTCAAGGAATCCATCATATTTCTGATTTCTATTTTTTTTATCTATGTCTTCTTTAAAGGTAGTTATTAATTTTTTTTCTTCAGAATTTCTTCTAAATTGATTTTCCTCTATATTTCTGGACTTGTTTCCATATTTCAGATGCTATGATTTCAAATAATTCTTTTATTTTTCAAAGAATTCTTTTTTGATTTCAGAAATTATTTCTGCTTTGAGTTCCTCATGACCCTTCTGCTGTTGTTTCTTTGCTTCAGATGTTGTTAATTCATACATTTCACCTGGAATAGTGCTCTCTGCACTTCTTTTGGGTGAGCGTTGGTTTTCCCTCTGATGTTTCTGCATTTAATTCTTTAATTCAGATGCTATATATTCAGATATTTCTTTTCTTATTTCAGGAATTAATACTCCTCTGAGTTCCTCTATATCTTTCTGGTGTTGTTCCTTTGTTTCTGTTTCTGTTAATTCATTAATTTCAGCTGAGCTAGTGTCCTCTGCACTTACTGGTGGACTCCAGGCCTGTGATTGCATTTTTCTCCTTGTCTTTGTCATTTTGTATAGCACTGACCTCTGGGGCTCTCTCTCACAGGCCAAGCTGCACTGGGACTTGGGCCGCAAGGTGGGACCTGGGACCGCTGCAAAGTGTTTTTCCGGAGTAGCGGGCCTGGAGCTCTCACTCACCCTATTATATTTAATTTTGAATAATAGTTTTTGGATTTACAATTAGTCACATTGTCTGCCATTAATAAATAACACTTTTGTTTCCTCCATTCCTATTTTTATTCATTTTCCTAACTTCTTTTTTCTTCTTTATAAACTTTTTGAGAATGCATGCTGCACAAGTCTAGCAGAGGCAGTGCAGGTGGACATTTTTAGTTTAAATTTCATTTAATTTCTTCCTTTACAAATTCCTTATTGGATTTTGATAGTAAAGTTATACTGACCTCATTTTTTAAAACTTGACTTTTTTCCTAACTTTTTTATTATTGAGAATATTTTTCTGCTTTTATAATAGAATCTTTCTACTTTATAGAACAAATAGTCTTAAAGTGTAAAACTAAGATGGCCCAGGATACAGCTCAGTGGTCTAATTGCCTGCCTGGCATGCACAAGGACCCAGTCTCAATCCTCCTACTGCCCGACACAACAGCCTCCATGCTGCGCCAGCCACTTAAACCGGGCATGGTGGCACATGCCTGTAATCCCAGTGCTAGCAAGGCTGACACAAGAGGGTCACCATGAGTCCACAGTCATAAATATATATATATATATATATATATATATATATATATATATATATACATATATATATATACATATATATATATACATGTATATAATTATATACATGTATATAATTATATACATGTATATATATATATATATAATTGTGATTATTTTTTAAATGTTAGAATACATAATTGAAGCCACTTGGTCCTGAAACTTCATTTAAAAAGGGGTTTAATTGCATATTCAGTTTCTTTACTATACATAAGAATTTTTAGTCACCTATTCTTTGTTCTGTTAGTTCATATACACTGTATTTTTAGTAAGAATTTCTTAACTTTTCATTAAACACCCTTTTATGTTGGTCACGTGTAGAGGACCTATGGCATGCTTCTTTTTCTAATACTTATGTTTAACCTGCATTTTCATCTTTATTTTATTTATTTAGTTTTTTTCCATTTAGTTAAAGATTTTAGAATTAAGTTTCAGCTTTGTCGATTAATTTTTTTTTCAATTTTGAAAATCTCTTCGTCTCACCTTAATCATTTCCCCCTGTTTTTCTATTTCTTTTGGATTGATAAGCTATTCGATGTCTAACTTTTTGAGGTAGAAAATTTGTCACTTATTTTCAGAATTTCTCTATTTAAACA